>VURO01040981.1:38136-63352 GCA_015108175.1 Pelvicachromis taeniatus
GCTGTGGCTACAATGTAGCTTGCCATCACCAGTGTGTGAATGTGTGTGTGAATGGGTGAATGACTGATTGTGGTGTAAAGCGCTTTGGGGTCCTTAGGGACTAAGTAAAGGGCTGTACAAATGCAGGCCATTTACCATTTAATTTCCAAAAATACCCAGTAAGATACACTAGAAATGTTGTCTGGTGTGAGTTATTTATTAACATAATATTTCATAATTACTGATCTCTCATCATTGCACAATAAAACCTGAAAAAGAAATAATAAATTCAAATGCACAAGTATTGAATTCACAGAGCTTTTCTGCTTTCAAATAGAAAAGCAAACAACTGAGCGTTGAATTCACATTCAGTTCTCATCACCTTGAAAGGGATGACAAAGCAATGGCTGGTGTCTTCTCTGCTCTGCTGTTGGCTCTCCATCAAACTGAGCTGCACAGATGCACTAACCATGTGTGCATAACTACATTAAATCCTGCTCATCTCCCTTGAGAAACATCACTTCTTCAATAAAAGCTCTTCAAGTACACTCTGGTGTTGAACCAGTAAATTAATGAACATAAGAATCCACTTCAGTCATGAAAATATATATATATATATGTATATGTATATATCATTCACAGGTAGTATTCTGTTGTTCGTTATGCCTTCATGGAAGGTGAAAGGGCTACTCCAAACTGCCGAAGCAAGACAAGGTGGTGGCATAAATGCATACAGAAGGTGATGCTGGCTTGCAGTGGATAAAGGCTAAATAATTAGGGTGAACAATGGCACAAACCAAGATAAATTCATTGATCACTGACATTTTGTCACTTCTCAAGGGGAAATGAGGGTATGCAGTGCTGTGCTGTACACAAAATAAATTAATCAGCTATTACTTAAAATTCAATCAAATTCTAAATATAGTTAAATATGTTCAAGAAAAAAAATATTCAGTTTTTATAAGACTTGTAAATTAAAAGAAAGAAAATATTATTTAAATAAGAGGAGTCAGTCTATATCGTGTTTAAAGTAGTTTGCTGACTCTTGGAAAAAAATCAATGAAGAAAGTGCAAGGCATGCAACAAAAAGGACAATATGACAAACTGTGGATGAATAACAATGATGGTTTGATGCTATAAACAGCTGATCTGTGATATACGTGGACTCAGACAGGCAAAGTGGGCTTTATGCCTCCACACGTGGGTTCTTCATCACGGCACATCTCATACTTTCACCAGTGTTTTCAGACACTACAGAATAGTCTATTATTACCCCGCCTCACACTTTCAAGGGTCAGAACTGCAAGATATGGAGCTAAGCAGAAGATGGATGGAGGAGAGTAGTTATCAAGTGGATATACAGGTACAGCAGCATTGGTCCAGTGTTGGGCTCCAGCTCCTTTCATTGTCAAAAGGCATGCCGAGGGCCTCACATAGTTTCTAAGAGGAAAGCAAACAACATTTTTGGCTTAATAGAAGAAAAGTCGAGAAACTGTCCTAGAATAGGCTCTTCGGGTTGAAAATTAATTAAGCAATATATAAACTAACAGGAAAAAATGAAAAAAAAATCTCTTACTTGTCTTGCTCTCTGAAGGAGGACCGTGCGTGGAGTGGCACTTAGTTTTCTGCAGTGAGCGGAAAACTGTGTGTTACTACACTCTTTGAATTAGGATAGCTACGTTACAAACATGCATTACACAAACACAAACATGACAGTCTTCCACTCAAATAGTAAATGCTTACAATAGATATTGTATACTAATTTGCTTACATGCAAAATTTACATGTAGTTTTGTTACATTAGAACAATGTACAAATTCAAATCTAATCAAGTGAAATTTACTTCATATTTCATATTTGAATGAATAAACTTTTGATTTTATAGATTTCAGATGCATAAAATTGTATGTTGCATTGTTCTCTTTTACTATAAAGTAATGTTTGCTGTAAGGTCAATTTCGTATTTACCTTGTGATTTAGTTGATAGTGCAGACTCCGGTCTGACAGCCAGGGATGTTTGAGGGACTCTGTTGCGCTCATCCTCCAGCTCTTGCTTTTCACCAGAAGACGTGTGATAAAGTCTTTAGCTTCATCGGAGACGTCTTTAAACTCCTCTTCCTCAAAGTTCCACTCACAGGCCAGGATGTTGTTCAGCGTCTCGTTGTCATCGTCCCCCAGAAACGGAGACAAGCCGCTGAGCCTGGACACAGAGAGAACAACGCAGACATGAGGAACTGTACGGGTTGTGTCTCTGTGTGCGCACTGAATGAACTCCTTGACTCACAGCATATAGGTGATGACTCCAAGACTCCACATGTCCGTGGGGAATGACACAAACTCGTAGTTGATGACTTCAGGAGCTAAAAACTCAGGCGTACCAAAGTTGACCTTTAGCTTCTCCCTGGGCTTATACCTGTCAGAGGAACCAGAACCATAAGAGAAAAACACAGGACTCAAATAAACCAGTGCATGAAAGATGAGGTGACAATAACTCTTACCTCCTGGCAAGGCCAAAGTCAATGATTTTAATCTTGTTAGTAGCTCTGCTGACACAAAGAATGTTCTCAGGCTGTAAAAAAAAAAAGAACACAGATTCTGGTTTCACATTTACTGTGTTTTAGAGGCCATTCTTCCTTTTGGCATAGGTGCAAAAGATAAAGAAAACAAGACAGACAACACCCTAAATTTTATTTCATTAGGCTGTTTAGGCTCCAAATGAATGTTGTAACACGTTGAAAAGTAAATAAAAATACTAGAAGAGATTATTCCTACTTGTGAAGACTCAAGTAGGTTTACCTTGAGGTCGAGATGTAGGATGTACATTTTATGCATGTACTGCAGCCCTTCACAGATTTGCCGTATAAACAGCACTGTGTCCAACTCTGTGAGGTTGTAGTTCTCATCAATGATGCGGTCAAACAACTCCCCTCCTTCCACACTACCACACAAAGTTAGACACCGTTACATCCAAGCCCAGTTTGCAGAGACTTTATTGTCACAGACACCTTGAGACAAACTTACTATTCCATGACCAGGATGATGTCATTTCGCGACTCAAATGCAGCGTACAGCTGAATGAGGTTGGCGTGGTTCAGCTGGTTCATCACCTGGATCTCATTCCTCACCACCTCCTGATAGACAGAAATGAAATGAAAATCATAAAAACCACATATAGAAATATGACACATACAAATGGAAGTTAATGAATGACAAAACAATATCAATTTCAATTCACTTTAATTTTTTTAGAGCCAAATCACAACATTAGTCGCCCCAAGGAGCTTTATATTGTAAGGTAAGGATTCTACAATAATAGAGAGAAAACCCCAACAAACAGACAACTAGTCAAGAGCAAGCACTTGGTGATAGTGAGAAGGAAAAACTCCCTTTTAACAGGAAGAGACCTCTAGCAGAACCAGGCTCAGGGAGGGGCAGCCATCTGCTGTGACCAATTGGGGGTAAGGAGAAGAAGACAAGATAAAGGTCAGTCTACAAGATTTTTTAAGCTTCCAAGGACAAAGTTATTAACACAAATAAGTAGCACATGTCTTGAAGATTTTCAGAGTGTAACATATCATCTTCTTAATTTGTAAAAAAAAAAAAAAAAAGACCTTAAAAGCCAAGTGCTGGTTATATTTTGCCCTATTGAAGCATGTCAAAAATAGGAAGACTACCTTCTGCTTTACTACACGGTCAAAGTCACAGTTATTGATCTTTGTCCCTCGTACCATGAAACTGGAGTGATAAAACAGGCAGGGCCCTTTCTATGATTTAAGTTAGGTTAGTTTGGTCAAAATGCTACGTTAGGGATGAGTTTAGCTCAAATCCTTTATGGCAGTTTGTATTTGTGGTTCAGTTTAAGATGTTTTATGGAAACAAAAGTTACAGACATAAGGGACTTGAATAAAAAGCAAGAATTTGTATTAGCAACTCGCAACTCATAGCAGCCTTTATTGCAGTCATCCGGGGGCATAGTTAGATGCAAATAAGACAAAAAAGACATACAGTCAGACACAAAGTGCCAGCTGTTTGATCATGGATCATCAGCGGCAGCCATTTAGGCCATTTGAGAATTTGGCTACAAGTTTAATGAGCTTTTTGTTGGGTCTGAGCTTTTTAAATACTTCAGATTATAATCAAACCACACTGCTATACTCTGACATCCGACCTCCCCCACATCATCTCTGGTTGACTGAGAGAAATAAAGACACAATGGGGCTGACAAATGCCCATTACCTCAGCACTGTCGAGCCGTGTCTATTTTGAAAATCTAATCCTTTACAGTGCAATGATAAAAGTGACCATGTATAAGACTGTCTGAGAAAACTGGCATCACGGCAACATCGCTAAACGTGGATTCAGTTTCGTACTCAGCCAATCATTACTGCACCTTCTCTTTCTGGCTCCTGGCTTTGATGATCTTGGCAGCCAGAGTCAGGCCAGACGAGTTCTCTATGCACTTGTGGACTTGTCCAAAACGTCCCCTAATGAAAGAAAAGCAAACACACGGATGAGATAGAGGTGTGGACAAGATGGGATGCAGAGCCGGAGAACAACCATTTTGTAAATTGGATTTTATTATTAAAAACTAATATTTCTGGCATATTTGGACATGGTTTTGAACTGTCTCTTTAATGTTTATATTTTACCAATTAAACAAATGGGTTTTTATAAATCAGCTGCCAGCTGAAAACTGAAAATGTAGTTCAATATGAAAATAACAATTTGTTTGCGACTCTTACTTATGTCCATACATCATAATAGCTGATTGACTCATTTAGAAATTCAGGTTATGCGCTTGTGTAATTTGAGAAATGTGTTTGCGTGCTAAGGAGTAATCTTCTATTTGAGAGGCAGGATTTAGCGCTGCTCTGTTACATCAGAGAGCCCCCCCTGAGGGTCAGCACCATTTGCCCTTTGGGGGGCAACTAAAAGGTCTTGGAAAAAACTATTAGCGCAGGGTGTGAGATCGTCTGTTATTTCATTACAGAGGGCCAGTGCACATTAAGCATCTGCGCCTGTAACTGAGCGAAATGAAAATAAAGTGCTGTAATGAGAGATGAATGTTTTACTCACCCACCCAAGACCTCCTCTCTGTTGATAGTGTAATAGGTGGCGATCTGGTGGGGTTTGGGAGTCACAATGCGGTGGTCGAATGGCGCTAGTGGTGGAGGACTTGAGTCTAAAGAAAAAATTAAAAAGAAAGGCAAAATGAAGACGAGTGCAGAGAGGGAACGAGAGGCTGAGGAAGAGATCTCAGCACACAGAAACAAAGTAGTTTAAAATAGCAGCATGCCAGCGTCTCATTATGTGTTCGGCCAGCTGTGCTCACTGACATGTTGGTGACGCTTGAACAGGCATGCTGTTATGATACTGAAGCTGCTTTAAAGTCTGAGGAACGCACAGGCAAATGTCATAAAGTAACTCATCAACCTGAGTCTACACGGAGAGCCTATAGCATACATGGATACATGCATACTGCACTGAGGAGTCCAGGATTTTGGAAACACTGTGGTCATGAGGCCTAAATGCATATTTTATGGATAGCATTGGAAATTAAAAATAATTACCTCAAACATGCTCTAGGAAAACTGCCTGAACTTTTTTTTTTGTTGAATGTCACATCTCTTTTATTTGTAGCTCATTGCACATTCAAACAACAGAGGTTGACCCAATGTGTTTTTTTACATCTCCAAAAAAATCCACGAAAAAGCTGAAAGGTGTGTTTTGTTGTGTTAAGTAATTATTGTGGAGAGTACACGTCACTGTAATTTAGTGATCATTAAAATGTGTTTCGAATTTTCAGATTGATCTCACCCTGGACACTTCAGAAAAGAAGCCTTACACACTGTCTTACCAATAATAAACTCTTTTATTTCCTCATTCGTCTCCCCTTCGTCTTCTGTCTTTGCTTCGTCAGATATGGAGACCTGTGGCTCGGCTCCCTCTGCGACCTGTCCATCAGCCCTTTCCACTTTACCGTCCTCCACCCGGCTCTTTTTGAGGTCGTCTTGTCCTAGGTCTTCTTCTGGGACGTGTCGTTTGCTACAAGTGGCCACATCACCAGCCTCCTCGGAGCTTCAGAAAGGAAGGCACAGAATATGAACATGTGATCTGAAGTTTTCCTTTTTCCCTCCTCCAAGAAAAACATTTAGTTGACTTACACAATCCAAAGAAGTATAAGTAAAGAAAATAATGAATTTAATAGTTGAATTAATGAAATGAATAGCAAGTAGCATAAAGATATGTGGTGGCCAGGTAAGACACACCTGTCATGCTGAAGCACAGAGGTCTTGCAGATCCAGGCTTTTTCTGATTTTGATGACTCATCTCTCTGCCTTGTCTTTACATCGTCTTTCACTTTTCCATGATTTTCAAGATTAACATTGTTTCCACTTTGCTTTTCTTCTTCTTCTTCTTGTTCTTCTGGCTCAGAGTCTTCAAATATACTACCCTCTCCTTCCTCATCCTGTGTTTCCTCTGTCTCCTTCTGCCTTTTGTCTGACTGGGCGGCAGAGGTGTGTGGTTCTTTCAGGATCAGCTTTTCCAGCTCCTGTCTTCCACTTCTTCCGTCCCCCTCAGCCTCTATGTTTATGTGGGAATGCTCGGTGTTCTGCCTGTTGAGCTTTTCCACCTGTTCCTGGAGCACAGGCTCATTTAGTGATGAGGTGTCTGCAGTGAAGAAAACACACGGATGTTTTGTGAAAATGTTGTGTTTTACTTACAAAAAATGAATGCAATCAGACAATTGATGGTCCTCAGATGAATGAATTCACTCATTATATATTTACATTTTATACTAGTCTGGGTGAACACTTGCTTTATAGGTTTAGTCCAATTCAGAAGAAATCTCCCATCATCCACTGGACAGTTTGCTGCAGAGTGTGGTAATGACATGAGTGCAGATCTGCTTTTCAGATCTAAATTTCAGATCTAATATCTTATTTAAAAAATCTAAAATAAAGAATGAATAAAGATAATTAAAGATCGACGTTTATATACGAGGAGGAGATAGCTCAGGCGGTAGAGTGCTCGCCTCGTGATCGGAAGGTCGGGGGTTTGAATCCACTAAACTGCTTTCCCCTCAGATACCCCTGAGCAAGGTACCGTCTCAACACTGCTCCCCGGGCACCTGTTTTGATGGCAGAGAAATAATTTCCCCCTCTGGGACGATTAAGGGATTTCTTTCTTTCTTTTTCTTTTCTTTTATTATGTTCTCCCCGTTTCCTTAATTTGTAGTGTCTGTGTTTGATTTCTGATATACTTAAAGACTGAACTGCCTCCTGTCTCCTATTTGTGCTGTTATCTTTTAAACATTATGAAAACTGTATTTATGTCTGCCAAAAAGTCAGCAGATGTTGCAGTGCAGCCACGCCCAACTTCCAGTGATCATTATATAGTTTGTCTACATATAAAGTTGTAATTTTTTAAAGGCCCTTCTTAATATGTTTCCCATCATTTACTTATATTTTATGTTTTCATGCCAAACATAAACAATTCTCAGAAATCCTGAACTGGTCTGGCTGTTATATTAAAGTCTGTTATATTCCATGATGTACATATAGTTCAGATTTATGATATATCATATGCCGATCACAAGTTTAAAGATTTTGTACTGGTCTCTGCGTAAACTTGTGATTGTGTAATATCTTGTTTGAGTTTACCTGGTGTGTCTTGCGGTTTTCTCTTTTTCTGGGCTTTTAAACCTTTCAGGCTCAGCTTGGCTTTTTCCTTATCATCTTTTGCCTGAATGTTAACAGATGAAACAAAGATCACGTTTTAGACATTGTACGTAACATTCAAAAGTGGGACAAAACTTGCACTAGGTGGAAACTTCTCATAGAAAGTAAAATTGCTGATAGCTGTAGATATTTCCATTTGTGCAATAATGTGACAACAAGCTTCAAAGCAGTCTCAGTTTCTATTGCGAAGGTTTTCCCTCATGACTCAAGTGTATTGATGTCTTGCTGAGCAGATGCCTCCTCCTGGGCAAAGAGGAAATATGTGCCATTTCAACTTATAGCAGCAGAAATGCTACACATCACTCGAATCAGTTGCACACTTTAAAAGAGAAACGTTCACTTTATCCCTGCATACAGTATATCTGACAGTGGCCATATGGTGCAATAAATCTGTCTCCTTAACCCTGCACCTAAAAAAAGCCTCTGAATCTGCAGTGTAACTATAGATTACATGAATGCATGAACTACAGAATATATATTGCATGTGTTACACATCTGTAACATATATTCTTATTTGGTTACACACTAGGACGTGAGTCTCTCTAATAAATCATGTCATTAATGGCGCCTATTAAGAACTTGATGACTGTTGGACTGAAGCTGTGCAGCTGCAGCTGCAGCGCAAGCTGATAAAGATGTGGTCTGGGAAAGATAACCAATGTGACATTAATCATTTACACCTCGGAGGCCGATCACAGTCTCAATGGAAAATCACTTAACATTACAGCAGGTACAGCAGAGCCAAGAGCAGCCAACCTGGGAGTTATATCTAAACTCCCAGGTTTAAATGGCAACGTTTAAAAACGTTGCCATTTAAAAGCTCTTCAAAATGTCACATATACACAATATGAATACATTCAGTCAAGAGGATAACAATTGCAACCATGCGCACTATACAGTAAGACCTCTTATTTTCACTGTCATGTTCAGCAGTGCAGATAAAAAAAATGATGGAAAGGAACTTTAAAAGTGCTTTTCTAGACTCCAGTGGGAACCTGACTCACGATGTTGTTGAACTGCTCACCTTCCTGTTGGCTTTCTGTCCAGGCTGTCTGAACAGAAGCTCTACCAACCTGGAGCTCTTTACCACCTCTCCGATGAAGCTTATCACCTGTTGGGTGCCCTCCACCAGCTTCTCCACCCCTTCCAACCTGCGTCCCTGACTCTCCATATGTTCACTGGCCCTCTCCACGGCCCCATGCAGCTCCCTGCATACCGCTTCTACCCCAGACCCACGTCTTCCTCCGTGACTTTCTTCACGTATTGACGCTAAATCCAAACCCATACCCCTGACATCCTGCGACAGGCCATCCAGTTTGATCAGGACGGTCTGCTGCATGTTAAGCAAATGCTCCATCTGAGAGTTCAGGAAGTCCATTCGACTTTCCACAGATCGCAGGGTAACATCATGAGGAGAGCAAGAGGATGATGATGAAGAAGAGGAAGAAGCAGCTTGAGACTTCTCTGATCCATTTAGAGAAAGCTTCCTTCCACCTGGCTTCTGCCCGTGAAGAGGGTTTGGATCATAAACCTTGGCTAAAGAGTTAACAAGGCTGGAACTCATGATTGACCCAAATGTGGATTCTAATAAAAGGCAAGTTAATCTAAAGTCCAGTTACTCTCATAAAGTCTCAACTACAACAAAAGACATAGTGCCAGACAAAGCTGCAGGCAAGTTAAAAGGACTGGAGGGACAACAGATAGCTCTCTCCCAATCCTTCACCACAGGGCTGAGTTTTAAGAATAGCAAATGGCTGTTCTCCCAATTACAGTGCAACACCCCTGTGGACGTAAGGGACTCGGTGGCCAGTGATAAGAGCTGAGGGCTCGAGTGTGCAGTGGGGGATGCTGGGGAGGGTCGCTATGTGACATTTGAGATACTTTAAGAGCCCTTCAGTCGGGTGTTAGAATCCCAAGAATCCCGAACTAAATATGATGCTGTAAAAAGCAAGACAAACAAATATAATTTAGGTCCAATAAAGAAAAACACAAGATCGCTAAATCTGAAGAGCCCGTGCCATATTTCAGTTTAGTTATATTACACGATTAATCACGTTTTCATTTTGGTTTTCATATTGTAACAAGATTAAAGGAGGGATGCCAGCATGCGCAAAGTGGTAAAAAGGTTACTAATTAACGAGTATTGAGATGATTTCTGAACACATCTGTTTATTGCTTTTATAAGCGAACAGAGAGGAGCCATTTAAATTTGACCAAATTACCCCCATTCTGAATATTTAACAGACAGATTTCTATCTTTCTACAGTGTATTGCTGCATTTTTGTATTATTTTGACTTTATTTATGGTTAAATATGAATATTAAAGATTTCTATGTTTACCGTTCATTGAGTTTAAAAGTCATCATTTGTTTTACAGCTCACTAATTCTGAGCCAACACTGTTGAGAAGTTAAAAAGGAGTAAAAGTTAAAAAGGCTTTGGTTTCATCTGGAGGCCACCGAGCGGAAAGAAGGTTCCTAATATAAGCCTGCTGTCCACGCACCGTGAGGGACACGAAGACAGCAGGAGGAAGACAAGAAACAGGTGATCCAATAGACACCTAAGAACTGTTGATGCAGAGGAGAAGGGGATTGCGGGAGAGGAAACTTCCTGCACATCTGTTGCTGTACAGAATTAAAGAGGACAGACATACACACTGTCGCTGACACACAAGTTCATATTCATGACCGGCCCACCTACTGAGACGTGACTCTGCATATTGACCTCAAACTTTTCCACATCTCAGTACAGTCTATCTGGAGTAGGCTGAGTGACAAAGCGCTGGCGCCTATATACTGGCACCCATGTGTCAACAACGGAAAAACCTGACCTATACTCTGCTCCTCACGCTGTTTCCAAGTCCGGACAGCTCATCAGCTGTCAGGGGTAACACTTGTATCCCCAGTGGCTATTTACCACTGAAGGTGAGAACGATAGAGGACACGGTGCAAGTGCAGGAAGAATGCAAAACATATTGTTGAAATACATGTTTACTTATTGAAGGGGATCAGGAATCAGGAAGAGAGTTTTCACACTAAACCGCTTGATAAAGATTGTTGCAAAGCCTCTGTTGACATTAATCACTGATAAAATACTGTAATTACTCAGGGTCCAAAATGATATTGAGCGAACCTGCTGCAAAAGTACATAAAACACAACAGAAGCTGTATGAACAACGGAAATAGAAAAAGAAATGCAGCATGAGCTCACAAAAAAAAAAAATTACAAAACACAACAAAACTTTTTTATATGAGGGACAAAAAGATGCAAACATATTGCCTAGCATGTTTTTCTCCTTCACAGCACTGGTGAATCCTCTCCTTCATACGTTCACTATCTCAGTGTAATCCTTTGGATGTTTTGGTTTCTGTCACTTCAGGAGCCGATCCGTCACGTTTTTGTGTCCCCCCCAAAACACGTCTGTTGTGTTTTTTGAGATTTTGTTTTTCAAATTGTGTTGTATTTTATTCAACTTCTGACATGTGCTTTACGTGCTTTTGCAACATTTTCCCATTTGGTGGTGCTTTCTAAAGGTGCAGTACATTTGGCCTCACAGAGCTGCCATAGTTTTGCGCTTGAAACGCCACAAACTAAACGCCACGGATTCAACTTGAACGCGGTTTTTATGTCTCTGCATCAACGGCCTGTTCCATAAAAGTATTTCTCAAGAGTTCTGTGGAACTAAAGAATGATGTGATCAAAAGTCACTGTGTGAAAACGATTTAAGAAAATCTAGTCAGTATTCCTTCTTCTTAATAATACTAGTACTAATACTACAATAATGATAATAATATATAGTCATTTTTTAATGAACTCATTCATGAAGTGTACTATAGTTAATATGCCAGAGGGCAAGGTCACCAGTCTGTCTCTTGCTGTCTTTAATTAATTAACATATGCTCTATGTTCACTGGGTGTTCATTTTAACGTAAGATGCTCTGATTATATAAATACTTATGTTAAACTTTGGTGGTATATATGTTACTGCAAGTGAGTACAGATCTAAAGCATCTCTTTTGAAAAACTTTAGAAAGTTGTACACTTAGTTGTGCCATAGCCACTCAATAATAAACTATAGCAAACACACACACACACGCACGCACATGCATGCACACACACCCACACACACACACACACACTCATAAGACTCAAAAGAATTGTTGCCATCAAAATGCTACATACACACAAAAACACTGCATCTCAGGAGAAATGATTCTTTTCAGAAGCTGTGTCTTTCGGGTCCTCTTTCTCTCCTTCAAAGATCTTTGCTCCACCCAAGCACAGTGAGTTGCTGCCATGCCGCCATGGAGAGTGTGAAAGTTAAAACATGGTGTTTATTGTTTTTAAAGGATTAAAAGAATACACAGACATTTCCTGCCACTGCTGTCCTTTTGAACATCTTTTTGGTTTACATTTGAGAATACTCAAATAAGAATGCCATGACATTTTATATGAAATACACTTCAAATGTACTGTGATGCATCTTCCCTTTCCCTACTTCTTTATTTCCTTATATTGGCATCAGCTCTGAATCACTGCAAATTCCATAACAGCTACATTACCTTTTGTGGGGACAAATTGTGATATGTACAGTAGATGGCTAAATAAATCTCCACACAGACTGCACACTACAAAGAGCCGGTAGGGTAGGAGCAGAGTGGTGGTAGATTGGTCTGGGGGAAGGTTTAACTGTACCCTGTCAGACAAGCTCTGAAATCCCTAGTCAGAAAAGGTTACATGGTAACACGAGAGGCGGTGTGGTATAGACGCACAGTTTGGGAATGAGGCTGACGCAGCCTAGCTGCTCTCACCGCATATAGAATTACTCAGCAGGAAGACACAGACAATTTATAATGCTTATTCTACTGCCGTGGGCTTTCCAGTAATCCATTATCACTCACAGAGCCACAATTATAGACTGCGTCACACACGACAAATGCACGCCTTGGGATGGCTGCTGTTGTGGTAAAGCTGGTCCATATTTAACAATGCTGTAGCTTGGCGAGGGAAACCTGAAACTAAGAGGGACATGGTAAGTAATTTACTCAAGTGATGCATTTTTTCACATTCTCGAGACTAAAACTTATTTTTTCTGAGCTTACATATTTACAAACTAGAACATTAAAATTAAATAATAATAAAATTAAAAATAAATGTGCATGCGTCAGTGGATTTATGCATATTTTATTTCAAATTGTATCCATACTGATTTACAATATCCTTGAAAAGCAGTTTGCGTCAGGTAGACTAGTGTTTTAAAGGACGTGGGAAGAAGCAGGGCTTGTGGATTAAACTGGTGCCTCTTATCCAAATGATACAGAATAGGATAAGTGGAGGGGATATAGACGAGACATTTTGGACCCACCGACTTTGGCATGTTCCAGGGCCCCGATCCAGCTCCGAGGCCCCTGGATCATCCAGGGTTTTCCTCCCAAATGGCATCCCTAACCACATAGGATTCACCATACCATCATTATGACTCACATCACGCTGCCTTACTGAGACCAAAGATAGTTGCATTCAGAGAGGGGATCCTCATCAGCCCACCAGTGTGCTTGACTTGAATGGCCAACAAAGAAACACATACACACTCTTCACACAGACTTAACTTTTACATGTGGCTTTTTATTTCATTAGCTCTCCGGAGAGAGAGAGATGGCTTGATGGCTGGCCAACTGTGTGGAAAAAATGCTCGACTAAATTAAATGCACAAGTGTGAATGAATGGATTTTGAACAGTTATAAAGTGCAAAAGAAACCTATGGCACACATCTTTTGTGAGTTAGCCTAGTACAATACTGGAATTTAAAAGTTTTATTTTATGGAAAAACCTTCATACAGGCTATTTCAGCCCTGCACACAAGCCCAATTAGGCTAACCTTTAGTGAAGTATGCAAACCCAAGATACCATCTCTTTATAGTTGTACATTTGAAATAGAAAATTTCGACATATTTTGCACTCTTTCTTTATGGTTTCCTATTAGAGATTTAGTCGTTGGAAGCAACATGACTCACTTTGAATCTAAAGTTTCGCCAAACCTGCGCCATGCAAAGTGTTAGTGATCTGTTCAGCAGAGGTGAGGAGGTTATGTAACATTATGTGTTTAGTGACAAAATTTTTCCACTGTTGATAGACCACATAAGTCTGGCAAGTACATGCCAATAGGAACAAGTGCACATATTATCTCCGCAGCTCCACCTGCTGCTTTTCTATCTGTCAAACCTGCATTTGTCTGGCCGATGACATTCTGTTCTTTCCACGGTTTAGCTGCCATGATAACCAGATGGTGGATTTAGCTCTCAGCAACCTCAGCCCTCAGTGGGACAGGAAAAAAATTCTCTTCATAGAACAGAGGTGCTTTACTACGTCAGAAAAGTTTGTGTGTATATGAAACGTATTTGTGGTGCAGGGGGTAGCGAGGATCAGCATGGGGATGTTTTACATGCTAGACAGCATGAATGTATACCCTGAGTGATATCACACACATGTCAAATATCAAAACTGTATCAAATTTCATTTTATTTTATGCAAAACTAAAAGCTAATGGGTTAGATTTATAATATCAAAACTTTTCTCATACAGAAATCACACTTATTTAAGTGCTGGCAATCATTTCTATGCCTCCTGATGTCGAGCTTCCTGATAAGCATCAGTCTAGTCATGATGCAAACATGCAGACAGACAGAGGCCACAGGCACAAACCAGAAAAACCACTAATGTATTCACTTTCTTACTTGTGGATCTAAGTTTTGGAGGTTTCTGAGCGTTCATAGAAGGAAATGTTCTACATCTAAAATTGAAGCAAAATCACTGGATATTTAAGGCTTATTGCACACTGATGTAACCTCTTTTGTGTGTAATGTATGCGCACAGACCCTTGAGGATGCGCACATACACTAACTGTTAGCTTTGGGCCACATAGAGACGATTTTGTGTGATAGGATCTAAAAAGTTAAGCCGACACTGAGCAGATTTACAATGTTTTAGTTTCCCAAAACATGCCACACACCCAAAAACCAGCACGGATTAGTGCACTGTTAAAACAGCGAGTCTCATACATCATATGTTCAGAGATGGTGTCAATACAAATGGGTGATGTAATCTTGTGTGTGTGTTTATATATCTTTTCCACAAGTTTAAATGTGTTTAATTATGTTTGTTATGCTGTGCTTATTTTGTGTGTCTTTGGTTGCTGCCCTTTAGAAATAATCACGTGTAGCCTGGTTGTTTGACAGTCTGAGGTGACATGACAAAACATCTCATGCATTATCACCAAGCATTTTTGCTTTCATGGGTTTTTTCATAACATGTAGTGCTAACAAATGAAACCCTACTCCTGACCCTCACCCTAAATGTGGGAAGTTGAAAATGTAAAGACGCGCACATCGCTGAAATGATGTGCTATTTGTGCCCAATCTCATCACATTGTCACATCATTTTAAGATAGACCTCCACAATACCTAAATCTTTAACAGAATTGAACAGAGTAGAAGCTGCATGTTTGCACGGGTACATAAATGTGTCTGACATTAATCAAAGTAAGTGCTGGGATGAAAAAATTGTTGACTTAAAAAAAAAAACATAAATACTTCTTCTTCCTAAACCTATTACCATAGATATATGTAATCTGTAGTGACCTGGTTAGTATGCACAACACTATCATTCTATAACAGTCTTTTAGGTACTAGTATAAAGTAACAATACAACAAGAAGCACTGCACACAGACAAACGTCCACCAAAGCAGCTCACTCTGTGGGCAGTATTTACTTTTAAGAGAACAGTATTGTAGTTTTTGTTCATTCATTTTGTTTTCTTTGTTCCTATTTTTCTTTGTAGTGCGGTAAAAAGTAGTACAAAGTGTAGGATTTTGTTATTTGCTCTGTTAAAACTTATTTTAATATATGCGACATAATTCCCTACACAGGGAATAACATACTTTTAAATAGCTCTATATAGCATTGAAGGTACTTTGAGCTTCCTATTAATCTATTGACCTTGAAGGTGTGGTCAGAGGTTATTAACAACAGTATCATATCATTTAATTACAGTTTGTAAAACTAAGTCTGGTGATGTATTTTAAGATCAAGTATTTTGCACTTTGGTCTTCTTGCCACTAGATGGGGATGTGTGAGCACAGATCCATTGTGGACAGCTATCCCATAGACTGGCTCTGGTCTAAGCACACAACTGTTGTTGGGAATCTGGAAACAAAAGCATGTTGTCAGAGGGAAGCACCCAGCTGTTCCCGTGTTACTGTGATCCCTGACCTAATGCTTCTGCACAAACATTTAATCACACAAATCCAAATAGTCAGTGCTTGCCATGGAAGATCTGCTGCACATGGTGACAGATCATAAACACAGCGTCCAATCGCATATCTGTTTTACTGAGAGATGAAATTCCACGCTGGCTGGCACTGTCTTACTAACATTAGCTAATTTTCTGTTTGCATCTTTCAGCAAATTTTGCATGCATAACATTTTCCATGTTTAACATGTTGACTTAGTTAAATGATCAGCTTTAATGAACCCTTGAAAGTTTTACTTGTCCGTTCATTACATACTGCACTTTACATCCAATGCATCCTTTATAAAGCAGTCGGTTTAGATGATGCTTCACTTGCTGCAGTTTATTTTGCTAATGCTGGTGCTCTGCTGCAAACTCAGGTGAAATCTTATAATCTGGATTAAAATGGGATACTTTTTAAACTGACTCCTTTGCTACCTTAAGGAGGGCAACGCACCTACTCAAAATCAGCCTAAAAGCTCTGCAAAATATCCAGTTTTTACTGAAACTGACCTTAGATATAGAATATTTGCTGTATATGTAATTTATATTGATAGTATTGGCCCCACAGGAAGTTACTTTCCTTGAGATTAGTTCTCTGCACTCTATTTATCTCAATAATGACTCCCTCAGTGTGACTACTCAAACTGTTTTTGACTCTCGGGTCAAAAAATTGAAAAATAAACATATGCTGACTTTATAAACCAGTTTAAAAAACTAACAAACAAAGATTTTTGTGGTTTTTTTTGGACAGGTTTCAGTCATTATTCGAAATCTGCCTGCTTTAACCCTTAGTGGTCACTACAGCGGGCAGCTATTCAAAGGCTGTTTTCTTGTATTTGTGTGAGTGTTGATGGTATACTTGCACATAAACCACTAAGTCAAAATGTATGTTGTCAACATGTAAAAAAAAAAAACCTTTGAAAAGTACATTTAAAAAATATGAAGTTCAAAAATCTTTTTTTATGCCTAAAGATGAATAAAAATACTTTAAATAAAATCATGATTGAGGCTGTCATAATTCATGCATGTAGGGGTTAAGGAGTGCTGGGAAGTGGTCTTGTTTGCTGTTGTTTTAACTACTGTTCTTTAATCTGCTAGTGTGTCGACAAATCCACATCCTCCCAAAGACAATGATGTAAAATGACTTGAATGTTTTAGTAGTATTTTCTCTTATTCAAAGTATTTTTAGCTTCAGGCTGAAGGGTCAACATCTCGTCAAACAAGTTTTCCAAATGAATTGTTGCTAAATACCCGAGTCAGAGACACAGCTTACACACAAAGAAAAATCCACTGAAGTTCACAAAAAATTAGGCTGTGATTTATTTCGAAGTGATTTTGTTCCCGACTCTGCGCCACAACACGACCATTCTTTCCCCCACCTGCCAAATCCCACTTTAAAATCTAAATATGTATATTTTTCTTAGCAAATTGTACAAATAAATACATAAAATTAAACACTGAGATCAGCCTCAAGTCTTTTGCACAGTACTGTATATTTTTGGCATGAATCAATGAATGTTTTCTGCACACTGTACGTCACATGTCACTGATGTTTACTGGAGAGCTGAAAACCCATACAGGCACAGAAAATGTTTCTTAATGAGACTGCAGTGCAAACAGTCCAGCACTGATGAGATCAAGTCACTGCACTGGACCGCTTTGCTAAAATTTCAATGGTGGCGCATTTTGAAGTTATGTTTGACATTATTTCAGAAATAGTACAGCCTGCTGTCCTGTACAGATCGCTGAGGACGTCTTCGGTTCTGTTGAGTGAAAGTCTGTATTTTATTAGGCTGTCACTTAGCATCAATAACATACACTCTATGAGAACCCTGCCAAAGATCTTTCAGATGGCTCTGGTAGTTGTGACTGTGCCAAATATGAACTAGTGAGCGTTTCCAATAAAATAAACATGTGGGTCAGCCCACATAAAGTAAATACATAGTACTGAAACAATTTGATTACTCACTAGCGCTCAATGAGAAGACTCTTTTTGACCACTAGATGAAGAATAATTCAATTTCTCCAGTTCAAACTTCATAAAATAAGGAGCAGTGCCACAAAGTACTCACATGTCTATGTATATGACAACAATACTACCATCTACTGGTAGTCCCCCTAAAGAAATTTAAACCCATAACTTTAAAGTGTTTAATGCGCCTGAACCATATTTTCATGATAACACCATAAACCATGAAATTTCTCAATATTAAAATATAAAACATAAAAGAAATATAAAGAAGAAATACAGTGATCATCATTGTGTTAGAGCGATACAGCAGGAAAGAAAAAGGATACGGAAATTACTCTGTGTCCATACAGAGCCCCCTTTGCAGCTCTGTATGGACACAAATCTGTAGAAGCTTTGCCCATAGCAATGTCTATTTCACTAGCTGGGCCCACGTCCTCGTATTGGTTTGGCGGCGATTTAGCAGGTAAAGGTGAGTGGCTTGGACATGACTTGAGCTGCGGTTTGGGGAAGGCCTCGAAGGGGACTGGCGACGGCTCCCGGGCCTGACAAATCTTCATGTACTAAATAGATGTGAAGAAGTTAAAGAATTGAGAATGGGAGGGCAGGTGGGACACGTAAAAGAGAATGAACAGCTTGAAGAACTATATATCTATATAGAAGAGGACCAGAAGGAGTGTGTTGGAGGCGCTGTCCCGCTCCTGAAATTCAGATATAATCTCCAATTATTTATGTTTGTTGACAATGAAAAGTTGACAACTGGAAGTCTACCCTACTTCTGACTAGAAAATAAGAATTAAAAGGACGGGTATGTTTCACCAAAACCCAGTTTATACCCAAAACCAGAAAACAAGTAAAACAAATTGTGTTCTTTTTAAACACCTTATTTTTGGTTTTGGGATACAGTGCAGTACTGTACTAAAAGAAAAACGGGAAGTTTCTTTACACCGAATTTAACAGTTTCCCAACTAGCACATGACATAATGTCAAAATATCGTATTCAATATAAAAGTCATTAGCCTAAAAAAATGAATCTCCTATTTCTAAATGTATTTGTTGTTTAATTTAGTCAATTAATCCTATAAAACAAGGCGGCTCTCGGTTCTGAGTGTGTTTCTTTGTGCTTTTTTCATCGTGCCACGTGATGACGGCGAGACTCAAACCATTATGGGCTCTTCTCTATCCCTCATGTATTTGCATGTGTGCTAATTTTATCTGAGCTATGTGAGTGTGAGAATCTGAAGCTGGAGAAGCCCTTCTCACATTAGTCATACTCACATGTATTAACACAAGCTACAGTTTACTCTTTACAAGCCTCATACGAAAACCCACGGTTCAAATTATCTTATCAAATTCAGTTGACTGGTTTTGATTATAAACTTCATACTGGATTTGATTGGCTCGCCCGGTGACCCTGAATTTAATAACCGGAAAAGGATGGATGGATGAATGCATGAAAGTCATGGTAATTATTTAACTTATTAGCCTATTATATCAGCTAAAACTGATCCATCACACCAAGCATATTGTAGCTGAAATTTGCTTTTGTAAAAGCCATTAAACCCATGAAAGCTAATCCCTGGATTGTTCACTGCTTGAGTGAATGGAGCATGTAGTGTTAGACCTTCAGTCTTTGGAGCAGACGCTGAGATGAAAGAACTGACTTACATAATTGTACACATTTGAACACTTTGACTTAATTAAACCAATGAAATGCCTCCTTGCTCATGCAATTTTGTATTGTTAATGATGCAAAAGAAGGAAAACAAAAGCACCGGCAGGGAGGTGACTCTTCAGTTTATGGTGTGTGACACAGCCTTCCTCTTTGTGTCTCATGCTCTCACGCTGCTGTTTAATTAAAAAAACAAACAAAAAAAACCCCAGCTATATTACACAGGCTTTTTTCCACACTCCAGTTGAAGACTATCTGAAGGCTTTCTCCACATATCAGTCCCAATACTAGTCCTTTAGTATTAAAGACAGTGTACATGCATCTGTTGCTTATTATACACACCTGTCTGTAAGTGACAACAAGATCTGACAGTGAGGTGACAAAATGTTAACCGGATGAGAAATGTGACCATCCTCAGGTTGAGTCCTGAGTACCATTACAGCTGTCCTGGCAATTTCTAAAGTGTTGTATGCCTCATAAGTTACTTTTAATTTAAAAATCAAAGATTGATCTTTCAAACTCCCTGATTGAACATGTCTGTGAAGGTCCTCAGTTATCCAGGTCATCGTAGTCTGAGGAGCTTGGAAAGAAAAGGACTTAAGTTGCATAAGTTGCTTGAAGACGTTTCACCTCTCATCCGAGAAGCTTCTTCAGGTCTACGATCAAATGATGGAGAGTCCCAGAATTAAGCCATATGGGAGTGTCCCCCCAAGAGGGACAATGGACTCCCTAATGATCCTCTACCTAATCACATGAGCCAAGGTGTGAAAACAGGTGTTGGTCACAATCAGCCATGGTTTGTGAAACCTAGCCCCACCCTATCATGTGGTTTCCTGACGTCTCTTTCTCATTCTGTCTTCCTCCTCTTCCACCATTGCTCTGCCTCATTTTCTCCCATCTTCTTAAGTGAAGACAGGAAAATGTGCATAAACATGTTTATTTTTTCCCTATATTGTCTCAATTATTTATTCTCAGCACATCAGACAAGATACCCTCCCATCTTCAAATATTTATCAATGAGCTGGATGATCAACAACAACAGTTGTTATAAGCTAACATTAGTTCAGGTAACGTTAGGATTGAATGTCACAAAAGTTTGGTTATTTTCTTACATCATACAAGACTTTATTCTTGGACTAAGTGACCACTTCAAACACAGTTTTACTAACTCCAGCTAACAGCAGCAAAAATGGAAGTGATTGCCAACAGAGGTTATCGATATCCTCAGGATCATGTTACTGGACAGAGGTGAAATTCGCCGACTCGTTTACTTGTATTGGACTTCAAAAGTAAATAGATGTGGACATATGTTGCCAGCTGAGACAAACAATGGACCGATAGCCTTCCCTTCACCAAAGAAAGAGGCCTACATAGCTAGGGTTATGCACTTGAATTATGTAAGAAAACATAACTTAATGCAATCAGCAATCTGCACTGGATGGTGATATTTTACACACTGTACCTTTAATACAGAGTCTATGAAAAAGAATCATCCAACTTCAAAGTACTTTAATCAGGTTCGCCTATAACGATCGAATCATGCACTGCTAGAAAGGAGCGTTTCACGTGAATGTCGGTAGGTATCATAACAGCAGTGGCTACAGTGACTCCAGACTTGCTTGCAAAAGTATGGGATGAGTTTGACTATAGTATGGAGCGGGACACAATGAACACTTGAGAACATTGTAAGTTTTGTATGTCGCGTCACATTCAGCCACGTGTTTTAAAATTTACTGCAAGCTTCTGTCCATTGCTTTAAAAAGTATTGCCTTTTGAAATCAGATGATTCTTTTTGATACACCCTCCATATGTAGTTATTATTTTATTATGTATTATTTTGTTCTGCTGTCTGGCTTTTAGTGCAAACACAAGGTTAAAGAAGAGGCGTTCTCACGTGCATTTAAATTAGTGGACTGAAAGGAAGAGAAAAACATTGAAGTGGAGTTTGTTTTAACAAAGGGTCTTCCTCCAGCTTGAGTGCCAGTCTTTCTGGTGTGCAGAGATATTTTTTATTCTGCAGAGGGCTGCCTTGCTTTAACACCACGACAGATTTCATTTAAACAGGATTACCCGCTGCACCTACATGCTACGAAACACTTTAAAAACCTTGATATTCTGCATGAATGTTGCTGTGGCTGTAGTAGAAATGATTAGCAGGGCTGTAAATCTAACAGTAATTGGTCAGTGTGAGGAGAAGAAGACAGAGCAATAAAAATATTAAGCTGACACTGACAGACACTAACTGCCAAAGCACCACAGCACCCAGCTTTATGGGGAGTGGGTCACATTTATTTCCTGCTGGATTATGTTAACATAATAAACTGGCTTACTGGACACAGTATGCTTAAGTGTGGCGGGCACGGGCGTGTCTGCATGGAGTGGTGGAGTTAAGTGCAGTTGGATATCAATTTAGATGTCACTCCTGGTGACATGTGTTTGACGCATGTATAGTGACGTTATGTTTTCCACTGACACTCACACGTTGCCTTCAGAGGAATGAAATGCGGCTTCACATGCCTGAATACTATTGTTGTTGTTGGATTTCATTAAAGCAGCATGTTGACTGGGCTTCAGCAGTTCAGCCTCAGTGCAGATGAAAAATGTCAGTGATGCCAGAGATAACAGAGCTGATTAGTTTTACTGCCACTTTACAGTCAGCGTCTATAAAACGGACCTCGTCAGTCAAGTCAGCGGACCACGTTCACATGATCAGAAACACAGCTCTTCTTCTCGGAGGGAAATCAGACACTACCAACAGATAACACCAGCATAGCCGAGCGGAGATATTTTAGGATCTTCTTTGCAAAGATATGATAATCAAAATACCTGCATGCAGTGCCAATGGCTACTGCTATCACAAGCCACCAACGTGCGTGCCATTTAGCATGGAGTCCTTTCTCACTTCAGATAATCCATACAAGTGCGAGTGCTGCACATTATCAAACAGAATCTGTTATTTTATCGTTAATAGAAACCTATCATATCTGTTTGTGCAAAATAAAAGTTGACTAATGCACATTAATTACAGCGGTGTTTATTCAAATCATCATTAAAATAATTTGTTTCTCCTGTTTTTTTCACTTTTATTTTACCTGCAGGTTAATTGATGCAAGATTTTCTTTTACAGGAGACACGTTGCCAAGGCAACAATCACCGCTAACAGTTTCCTGTTCAGTCAAAAGCATCAAAAACAGAATCTGTTCAGATTGCAACACTCTGGCACCAGGACGGCATCACTGTGAGTGATAATGTGACAACATCCGTTACTTAATTTCTGCTTAATAGAGAGCTGCAGCTTGCCAGGCTCTAACATATTCCTCAACATGACCAATGCCAGATTTCCCCATTTCTGTATTTCTTACTGTTTACACTCGTGCTGTTTAGATTGGGTGACCCTCATGCTTGCTCCCATATTCACCTGTGCAGATGTAGCACAGCTGCATTGACCTAAACTGCTGTCTGACTCTGTTACCTCTGCATCTGAAGATGATGTAGTCTTTCTTCTCTTCTTCGCGGAGAATAATTTCCACAGCCGTCGCCACAGAAAAGTGGCCACCAGACACACGCTGCCTAATATCCAAAGATCTTTATCCCTTAGGAAGTTCTCCATGATGGAAACCTTCCTCTTCCTCTTACTGTCCCCGCTGTCTGAATGCACGGGCTGTCCGTCTTATTTCGGGCTCTTTGCCGCCTTGGGTGGCCGGCAACAAGATGTTGACAAGGGAAGAGGCAGCAGGCCTTATTTATGAAATAGCTAGGCTCCTGTATCATGTAATGCTAAATCGTTTGCTTGCAGCAGTATCAGAAGAGGACAGAGTTTCTGTGGAGTCGAGCCATCCGCCCACCCAGCCACTCATTCACCCTCCACCCAACTTCCTCCCTACCTCCCACCACAGTACCTAAAAGGAGAGAACACGCTGTCTCTGAGACGAGAAGGGGACAGGTGGTGTAGGGTTCAGGGTGTCGTTGCTGTACGCAGAATCAGATGCCTGCTGCTGTCCCTGCTGCTGCTGCATGCATGTCAGTGAGACCCCTGTGGTATCCTTTAACTTCAGACACAGCACTTCATGCATGTTTGAGCCCTCTTTAGTCTGCCTCCCAGACAGCCACTTTTTCTTACTTAAGCCTCACAAATAGGCAAAGACAAATGCATGCGTCACTGCAGATGCACATGATGGCAAACAGTTACACAAGCATGCGTGACTGGAACACCTGCAACTGAGTGGTGCTAAATTTACATTCTCTTCAGCTGCACAGGTGACATTAAAACAAGAGCTGAAGCTGATGTTCTTCTAAGTGCATTATGGTCTCCATAGTGAAGGAAAGACAGGGGGAATATGGGGCCTTCTTTTAAGGAAGTGTTCTGTAATATATATTGGAGGTTTATACAGTCATGTAAAAAGGAATATTTGTATGGAACTCTATGTAGCCTTATGAAAAACCTGTTCAGTAGCTTGGATTACCACATTTAGCAGCAATAACTTCTCTGCATGACTTTATTATTTGTTTCAGTCAGATTGAGGTCTGGACTTTGACCGGGCCAATGCAACACCTGGAGTCTTTCCTTTTTCAGCCCTGATTTGCTGCCGTGCTAAGGTCTTTACCTTACAGGTGACTGTTGTTGTGATTTGCCTTCATAAATAAAATTGGACTGAATTGAATTGTTCTGACTTTTTCTTCTTTTACTGTCATGAACTTTAACTGAAGACAGTTTTATGGTGCAGCAGAGTTGGGGGATTGCCCACTCGCCTGCAGAGAGATTTTGAGATTTAGCGCCTCTGTCTGATTTTGCTGGGATGTGAACTCCTGCAATTGTGTTAACACACCTGAATGCTTCAGCAAACTGCCAAGAATTTTATAGAGCTGCTCACACTTGGTGATGATCAGTTAGTTGTGTGCATTTGATTATCAGCACCTGTGTGCTATTTATGATTTTAATTCTTCAGGAAGCAGTAAGGTGCACTTATTTAATGTGTAAAATACGGACTTTTACTTTGAAAAGAGGAGAAAAAAAGACTTCTCATGCTTGCCTATCGGTGCATACATTTTTTTTTTTTTGTGTAACGTTTATTTTTGCTGTTATCACTGTTTTCAGCTTTTTCCTTTAGCAGCGCTAGTGTTTTTTAGCTCCTGTGTTAAGCATATTGATTTTACATATAATGACGTCCTTTATAAATAAAACATCCATTGCCACTTAACATTGATTTACAGACTTAAGAATATTTTACTTTATGCTTCTAAATGTTTCATGCAGGTAAACATGCAGGTTTGATTATCATATCTTTGCAAAGAAGACCCTAAAACATCTCTGCTCGGCTCTGCTGGTGTTATCTGTTGGTCAAGTCTGATTTCCCTCCAAGAAGAAGAGCTGTGTTTCTGATCATGACATTTTTGAGAGATTTTGAGACTTTTTCGTGTGCTCTTTGGCAAAAATCTTAATTTTTCTTCAATAGCGTTACAAAAGCTTAGAAAGGACTTTGCAGGTGTTCACATAATATTCAAGATTCTTCACTGCAGCACTCACAAGGCAAGCTTGATTTAACAAGCAACAACAGCTGGTGGAGG
>VURO01040981.1:68219-85050 GCA_015108175.1 Pelvicachromis taeniatus
TTTTTAAAAAATTGGGGGGGGGGGGGGGGGTTCCTATCTGTCTTCTCCATCCTAATCCTTCCATGTAACCAGCAGGACGAACTGCATGTGTCTCATAACTCTTAAAGTAGCAATGAATCATGAAGACCCCTGGGACTTTACTTGAAGCCTCAAGTGTATGTTTAGATGAGCACCAGAAAACTGTTGGCATCTTTCAAAACCCCCTATGATGCCAAGTTGGCCACAATGGTACAGTAATAACAGGACACATCAGTGTCTAAACCTGCCTTTGAAACCCAAGCTATAGATCTGAATAATCTACTCAGATTAACTGTTTATAGTGGCTGAAAGACATTTGAAAATGTTTATTATATGTATATCAATACTAGTAGGAGGAGACAGAAATTTGGCGTTTTTCAGGTGAAACTATGTCTTTGTGTTAGGGATTGTTGCCAAACTCTGTGTCACTGTCTATACACAGCTGTAGGTTTAATGTAACAGGATAATTTTACAAAGTACAAGCCGCAGACACTGAAAAGAATCAAAGTGAGCGACACAATGAAAGACAGTAGCAACAGGTGACAATAAAACACTCCTCCCTGTCTCTTATGCCTTCTCAAATGATTGCCATGGCACAAATGCTGCCGGAGTAATAAAGTTTCCCGTCACTGTAAAGTACGAACCGAGTCATTCATAAATAACTTAGTGGAACAACATACTCTAGGATATAAATATGGTCTCTTTTACAATCAGGTAAAATGCGTTTAGCAGTGAAGTGTAGATCTGACATGGATGCCTTTAAGAAGTCACTTCCTCTTCATGGCATCCAATACAAAAATAGGTTTGGGTTTCTTGTAGCTCAAAGACTAAAGCACAGGAAGGAGAATTAATCAACTTTGTTTTTCCAAATAAAAGCACTGTGTACAGATTTGAGTCACAGTGAACTAATTCTGCACAATCAGTGTTTCTTGTGGCACATTTTGCAAATGCAAAACTAGAAATTATCTGTTGCTAGGTACACACACCTTGTAGTTGCACTTATCTAAGATAACATTAAGTGGGGCGAGGAGACACAAAGTCGACTGCATGCATATTTGTTTGCATTGTGTCCACATGTGGATGCATTTGTGTATGCAGGAAATACCCATGCAGCCATGTGGAGGTAACCTAAGGCCTAGCTCTGTTGGGCTGTGTTTCTATCATGCAGGCATGACACAGAAACACCAATAGGGCAAATTAGGGACCTGTTTTAAGTGTTAGGCCAGAATAGAAGGCCTTGTGCCAGTCGGCTTGAGGGGGGGCTTGGAATGGACAGTCTTCTATCCCAGGTTGCTATCTTTCTCTCTGTAGCCTCTGCTGTCCTGGTTTAGTAGCTGCATGGAAACAGCCATCAAAGCCTATAAACCATAGGAATGTGGGGGAGGTGTCTATGTGTCTATATGGAGAATAGAATAGTAGACAACATTATCATCCATAATCAACCATTTTTGTGCCTTCTGTCACACCAAATGTATAAACAAAAACAGGCTATAATATTTATATATAATATATTTTTTAAAACATATTTAAAAAGTCCTATCTTTTTAAATTCCCTCTGTTAAAGGAAATGCTACTCAACAACTGTGCTGATCACTAAGAAAATTAAAGCGCAATGCTGAACCTGAATCCAAGTCCACACTGCTTAATTAGAGGGGACACTCAAGGGGCAGCGGTCACTACAAATGAACAGGCAGCAAATTAAAAGAGTTGACCGCCCGACACTATGATATCAAGTGATCAGCAGGTTTATTTTTCTCCATCTAAACTCGACATTCTCTCCTTTTCAGCCTGCCAGCACACTTTCATCACAGTTAAAGCCAAGTTGCGATCTGCCATCGGACTGTGGAGGTTCTCTGAGGTTCAGGCCAATTTGTTACTGAGCCCAGGCAACCACATTCCATGTATTGCAAGTGCCATATACAATATGCATACATGCATTTTTAAATGTGTTTCAGGTGCATGGAGTTCATATGCGCTTCTCAAAAAATTCACAAACTCTTTGGGGTCGTCGCATTAGATGCTATCAAACATCAGGTTCTTATATATACATGCTTATCATGTATGCAGACTCTAATCTGATACCCATTAGGCATATTCAGTGCTCACTGCCCCTCCAATCCTTCCTGCTGACAACAACTCCGCAACCCAGGCAGTAACAGAGTGTAACCGTAGAACTTCCACACAGTGTACTTTCCAGTTTTGCCAAGAACAAAGCAAAGCTCTCGTTTTAGACCACAGCAAGAACACCTGCTTTCTGCTTTACAACAAAGTTAAGTAGACTTCATTAATCACATTTTCCCAATTAACTGCATTGTTACACATAAATACAGGCATGGGAACCCTTTAACTGTGTAAGAAAGAGATTTGGGAAAAAGACTTATTATACTTTACATTTAAAATGTATGTTTTGTTTTTGATTTATTCAAATAGTTTTAAAGCCAAAGCTTCCCAGACAGACAATCTGTTGCAAATGCATACAGCATATGGGTAACTGGACAAGAGGCATCTTGCACTTGGTGCAAACGATCCCACAGGAGAAGAGGTGTTAGAATTCAAAACATGGTCATCACTCAAGTTTAATGTTGCTTTGCATTTCTTGTCATTAACAAAAATAGCCACTATTGGTAGGCAAACATGTTTCTTTTACTATTCAAGTCAGGGATTAGAATATGACAGTGGTGAAGGATTTTTCATGTTTCTCCATGGAAAATCCTGCAGTGGCTAGGATACAAGAGTCACCTCGAACACTCACCCTGGGTGCACATTTGCAATGACCAAAATCTTCTTTTCCTTTCCTCCCATGTCTTTCATGGGTGTGATGGAGTCTCTCCAGGTTGCCTCTCTTCCTCCACTGGTTTTTGCTTTCTTCACCAGATGCTGGATGTGCTATTTTTATTTTTTTACTTCTCTACATAGACGGAGCAGCTAGGACAGAGTGACTAAATGTGTCTGACAGACTGACAGATGAGGACAGATAACTCAATGGGAAGCTCTGGCTGCTTGTGGCTATCTGCGCCGAGAGCCACAGCCGCCCCGGGATAAGCACCAGAGGGGGGCGGGTGAGGGAAAAAGAGGGTGTGAGGGAGGAGGGTGGGGGGTGTCTGCTCTGGGACTCAGGGACCGCAAGCAGTGAGAGAGTGGAGGAAGTGTTCCAGGGAATGTGGCTTATTATAATGGAATGAGCGGAATGCCAGAGTGCCATGTGTGTCTGCAAGAGCAGGGATGATAGACTGAGAGAGGCAGAGTGGGGGGAAGCAAGAGGTCAAAAGAGGGAGGGACCAAGGATACAGACTGAGGTTTTAAAAATGTCCAGCCTGGTTTATTGTTTACTTTTTTGTTTAGAGCAACATTACAATTCAGTGGGAGACAACTCTGTCCTCTGATAAATCCACTCTCATTTTAACTCTGTTTTGGTCTCTACCACCTATTTGTTTGGTTTTTTTCTTTTCTGTTGATGATGTGATTTTCATTTTATAATGAATATGACATCATCAACAAAACAGTAAAATGTCAAAGAGTTTGAATATTCGGAAAAATAAAATCCCTCTAAAGCTGGGAGTCATATTGTGTATCTGCCTAACTGACATGGAGGGTTAAGCGTGAGTTAGGTTGCGCTTAATTCTATGATATACAAGACAGACCTGTTTGAGTAAAAGAAACCAACACCTATATTCATTAAGAGTAATGTAGAACAATCGAGAGGGGAGATATATGGGGAGTAATGAAATATAATAAGCACTTGTGCCCTTTGGTTTCCATCTGTTAAACCCATCTACTGATCTCTCAGACACAACATGAAAGTGATCCATTTTCCCCAAGTCCCAAGCAGTCGCACAACCAGATTGTTGACATTTGATAATTGCTGTCTTTATTTACATATCTAATGAGTTATGATTTGGCATCTATAGGTGGGCAAAGGCCAAAATGAAAAACAAACAAATCTAACATAACTGAGAAAACCTTGCATGCCTAAAGCTACAGGCAGACATTCTTGTTACACGACTCACTGGTTGGGAGAGGATGGAGACGAGTGATTGTCCTTTTGCCGTGGCGCTCCTGTTAGGCGCCTTATGTTGTGGACTATCAGAAGCCAGCTGAAGAAGCTGCCACCTGTTCCACCAAACATCACCTCACCCCTGTTCCCTCTGATTAACACACACATGCATTCACACCTGCACTTCCTGCAGTTTCCACAACTTTGTACTGGACTTGAATCCATTTCAGCTGAAGTCACCAGTGCTGAAGCTGCTGAAGAAGAAGGGTATAAATACAGGCAAGAGTTCTTGCCTTTCTCCAGCAGAAACAGGAACTTCCTGATAGTATCACCATCAACTTATACTGCTGTCATCTCATCACTTGAACTGTTTACCCTCCCACATGTCTTCATTCTTTTCTTTAAGTTGTTTATATCAGTAGCATTTATAACTGATAAACATTTGAATTTTACTTTTACATTTGAAACATTTACTGAATTTCCCGGAGGAACCCACCCGAGGGATTAATAAAGTTTTATCTATCGAATTATGAGCCACCTTTATTAAAAACACTGTACACAAAAGGCTTTTTAAAATTTATTTCTGAGACATTCTTTAAATAATTGCATGGAAATCATATTTGTCAGTGTAGTCATTAAAGGTCAGCACCTGTTTTGGGACCAGTTATGGGAATAATGGCATTACAAGTAACGGAGTTTCTAACGCCTTCATTTTTTTCAGTAACGAGTAATCTAACTAATTACTATTGCTTTCGTTACAATGCCGTTACCGTTACTAACAAGAAAATGAGGTGCAGATGCATTACTATTTTCAACACACACGTGGTTGAAGCTGTCGTCAGCTGTCTTCAGCTTACCGGGAGCTAGGAGGGCGAAACAATCGCACGAGTGCTGCTGATTGGCCGAGGAAGAGTAAGGTAGTCATGGTAAACCAACCAGAGGCAGACTTGGGCGGATGTTCACATACAAACAGATAAGCACAGTGACTTATCTGTTTGTCACTGTGCTCTCCATTCAAAGCTCTCCATGACCTTTGAATTATCCAGTCATGGAGAGCCTGGATAATTCAAAGGTAGCATTTTTTAAGTGGAGATACAGACATTATTCTTCTCTCAAAGAGATAAAAGACAAGAATCTAAATGTGAAATGTAAATTATGCCCTGCAGCAAAGTGCTTTTCCACGTTAGTTGTAAGCAATTCGAATCTTACAAAGCACTTTTTTCCAAATACATAGACACAGAGTATGCTAAAATTAATGTTGAGCTCAAAAAGGTTTTGTTAGAATATGTCTCTACTACAGCAGACATCTGGCCTGCATGTAATAAAAGCTATCTTGGTGTAACAGTACATTGGAAAGCAGCACTGGCATGCAGAAGATTCAAGGATTGTCAAACTCATGATAATACTGCTGTTGAGTTGGACAACATCCCCTCGCACTATGGCATATCCCACAAAATAACATCAACTGTGACAGACAATGGCTCTAATTTTGTCAAGGCCTTCAAAAAGTACCAAGAGGATGACTCTGAGAATGACGAGGATGAGGTAACTTTTACAACCACGAGTGATGCCTTAAAAAAAACAGTGCAAGTGCAAGATGCCTCTTGTCCAGTTACCCATATGCTGTATGCATTTGCAACAGATTGACTCTCTGGGACGCTTTGGCTTTAAAACTATTTGAAAAAATCAAAAACAAAACATAAACTGCTGGATCATTGCTCTACAATATGGAATTTGTTTTATGATTCCCTGGCTCGAATCTGTGAGATTTCTCTGGTTGAGTTGAACACCATCTTCTCCAAGTTTGAGTTGACAGCCATGACAGAGCGGGAACATCAGTTCATCAGGGAGTACTGCCCTGCCATGAGGCCACTTACAGTGGCCCTGGACGTTCTTCAGGGAGAAGACAACACTTTTCACGGGATAATCCTACCCACTCTGGAGACATTGATTTTTAAGACTCAGGACTTGAGCAGTGGCCTGCAAATTTGTGATAATCTTCCAGAGGCAGTTGTCACAGTAAGAACTTCAACTTGTGTTTTTAACCAATTACCCAAAAATTACATTTTATACATTTGGATGGATGGAAAATGCACATTGTTAGTTCATACATTTTATTCTATGTTTGAGAGTTGTGTGAATAGAGATCAGACCCTTTGTCACTTTGCAGTGAAGGATTGCTGGATTGCTGTAAATATAGAACAGAAAGCATGCACTTAAAAAAAGAACAAATATGAAAAATATAATGTCAAATGAGATATATTTTTAAAGCTGCACATGGTGTGCAATGTGGTGTGTGTGTGTAAATGGGTTGTATAATATATTCTTTACGTACTTATGGATAATTTCAGGCAATTGAAACAAGATTTGCAGAGGTGTTGGAAAGTGAAGATGCTCTCTTGGCTGCTGTGACTCTGCCCAAGTTCAAACTACGTTGGCAGCGAGCACAGGAAAGGAAGGTCAAGGCAAGTCTGCTGGCAGAGTTTAGCTCCACTTTAGAACTCAAACCTTGGGCTTGTAGTGGCTCGGATCAGCATTTTTTGTAACCAACATTACTTAGTTATAGCTGACAGCTTATTTCTTTTAAAAATCTGAAATAATTGATTAGTAACATAGAACTTTAATTAAGTTCATACGCAGTCAGATGGATAAATAAGGATAAATAAGAGAATAGTCAACTAGTAAATTTAGCTCAGTGACAAATGTGGCCTGCTTAGCACATTGCTCAGATGGTGACGTACATGCTTATCTTGTCAGGAGACCAAGACAACTGCAGCTGAATTGAGGTTGTGCTTGCTGGCAAACTCTCTCAGTTCCAGTTAGTGATTCAAAAGTGTTAATAGGTGGACTAGCTAGCAAACATGATTATGGCTAAAAGGCTTAACTGAGAAACTGAGACGATGCAGAAAGTTCTGAATTTTACAAGCCGTACAGATTTTCTGATTCCTAATAACAGCTGTCTGCAGGTTTGGAGTGTATTTTCCTGATGCATCCATTATGTTTAACTATGTTCTTTTCAATATGGTTTTATTTTCATACCAATCTTCAGGCAGCTGCAAATATTGTTTGACAGCATGGTCTCGTAGCAAAATAGATTCCTGTTTTTGCACGAGGATATTTAAATTGTGATGTTTTTTCATGACAGAATCTACAATAGTGTATACTTCAACAGGAAGAACATTTTGTGTCTGAAGGACATGTTCATGTGCTCACACTTCAACTGGGATTCATCACCATTGGAACCAAGAGAAAAAGACACACTTGAAACAGTAACAACCCAAACAACTATCTTTTTTAACCTGGTTGTTTTTCATGCTTAAACCCAGCAAGTAATGTTTTAGTATTTAGAATTAATTCTTTAGAAAGCCAATCTTTAAATTTATGTGAGCATTTTTCCATTTTAACCTTAGTGACAGCTCTCTTGCAATATCTTTTATCTAAAGTTTGTGACCAACAAGGTAAAGAATTCTGAGTGATCTGTAAATTACATGTTTGTATGTATGTCTACACTTTTTTCACATAACCTTAAGCACAAAGCTGAAAGATTTAAAAGAAAAAAGAAGAAATCTGTCAATTCTGTTTTCTGATGTGCTCTTACATTGTAACAGTTTTAGTCTGTCATTGCTGGTTGTCTGTGACGTTCTAGTGAGTACAGACAAACATTTGATTTAGTTGTTTCATTTAAAGGAGTCGTTGTACACATGGACAAATACAAATAACTAATAGTTAAAGAACACATTGTTTGGCTGAACTAAGTTTTATTAAAAATTGTACAATCTCATTTTAAGGGGAAAAACAAAGAAACACACCTACCACACACAAAAACAACTTTTGCAAGCAGCCGTTTCAGCTTCTTAATGTGCTTCAGCACATCTGAAATGCTCACCAGGCTTACACTGGATTGTCTCATTGTCATCTGTTGTGTTGATTATCATCATCTATTGTTCTCTTGACCTCTCAGTCTGGGCTCAAACTCTAAGCATGACATTTACACTTCCTGCTCTGAGTCCTTCCTCATGTCCTCCTTTCCCTCCACCTTCTTCTTCTGTGATAATTGGGCACACTGGTGCTTGTTGCTGTAGGGTTTAGCAGTACTTTTCATCTGTCCAACAATGTCACCCAGGGCCAAATGTTTGCATTCCACTTGTGATATATTTAGCACACACTCAATTAAATTATCTTGGGACAATAGTAGTGTATGCCACAGGAAATAGGACAGAGTATTGCCACGCTCTTTGTACATCATATAGTAATCCAATACAAGAAAGGTTGTGAACCTTTCTTGTATTGGAAAATATCAACAACACCAATTAAATCTAAATTTAAAGTTGCTTTTTACAAAGGACAAACGGTCAGCTGCTGTCTGTCGTCTCTGCTCCTGCATTCTTTTTTTAAAAGGTCTTTCAACAACCACCATGTTAGCTTTTTCCACCTAGCCACAAAAACACCTGGTTTTCATTTGTACATACAGTAAATCCGTTCCATGAAAAACTCTTGCCTTCAATTTAATTTTTCAGTTGACATGACACATTACTTATGGAAGGGACTGTGTTTAGATACTGTTTGTTTTTCTGTTTCTTTAGTTTTGTTCAGATTTTCTTAAATGTAATTCATACATATCCAAAACACTTTTTTTTTTATTAAATATTCATATATATGAATCATCTCTTGTGACATGAAGATCTTACTTCATATACAGCAAGGACACTGGAATGTCATTCAGTTTGGAGAAGTGTATGGTATTGTATGGTATGTATTTAGATGGTAACGAAAAGAGGTAAGGTAGTCAGAACAGAGGAGATCAAACTATCAGAAGGCAACATTGCACACATAGAGGACAGCTACAAGTACCTGGGAATCCCACAGACAAATGGGAACCACGAAGAGGCTGCCAGGAAAGCTGCAACCATCAAATAACTGCAGAGGGTCAGGCAAGTCCTGAGGAGTCAGCTGAATGGTAAGAAAAAGATCTGGGCTATCAACACCTACGTCCTGCCAATGATCAGATACCCTGCTGGGATAATAAGCTGGACAAAGGAGGAGATTGAAGCCACTGACATCAAGACCAGGAAGCTCCTGACCATGCATGGAGGGTTTCACCCTCTGATTGTACACTAAGCAGAAGGACCAAGGACTAGTGAGTGTCAGTACCACAATCCAGGATGAGACAACGAACATCCACAAATACATCAGAAAGATTGCCATGACCAACAGCATGAATGCCTCGGGGAGCAGAAACCCAAGCAAGAGCAGGAACGGTCATGGAAGGACCTGCACGTTATGTACCACCGACAGATAGAGGAAGGTTCACAAAGCTGAACTGAAAGACAGCACAGAGGCACTAATCATGGCAGCACAGGAACAAGCTCTGAGCAATAGATCCATAGAGGCTGGGATCTACCACACCAGGCAAGACCCACAGGTGCAGGCTGTGTAAATAAGCCCTAGACAATCTAGCACATAACAGCGGGGTGCAAGATGCTAGCAGGCAAGCTATACATGGAATGCCATAACCAAGTGGCCGGTATAGTATACAGAAACATCTGTGCCGAGTACGGCCTGGAAGTCCCAAGGTCAAGATAGGAGACGCCACCAAGGGTGTTGAAGAATGTCTGAGCTAAGATCCTGTGGGACTTCCAGATACAGATGGACAAAATGGTGGTGGCTAACCAACTGAACATAGTGGTCGTAGCAGGTAAAAGAAGATGGTTGTAATAATAGATGTAACAATACTGAATGACTGAACATCAGGAAGAAGGAACACAAGAAGATGAAGAAGTACCAAGGGCTCAGAGAAGAGCTCGAGAAGCTGTGGAGGGTGAAGGTAACAGTGGTCCGAGTGGTAATTGGAGCGCTCGGTGCAGTGCCCCCCGAGCTAGGTGAGTGACTCCAGCAGATCCCAGGAACAACATCCGAGATCTCTGTCCAGAAGTGTGCTGTCCTAGGAACAGCTAAAATACTGGGCAGGACCCTTGAAAGTCTTTTAGCACGAACTTCAGCATTGCTGACAGTGTCCATTCTTTTATGATATACCCCTCTTTCAATGGCTGCAGGAAAACTTACAATGTCACATAGCTTAAATCCTCTCAAGCTGGCCTCTGAAAATCAGAAAATGTTCACTGTACTGAAATGGCTTCCACAGTCAATAGACCACAATCCAACAAAACACCTTTGGGATGTGGAGGACATGCAGCAACTGTATGATGCTATCATGTCAGTGTAGACCAACATCTCTGATGAATGTTTACTGTGAGGTGTTTTCAGCCTAATATGTTGCATAAACTGTCTGGTATGGTTGAGGTACAGTTTTTGAGACATATCACGTTTTCAGCAAGAGCACTGACATCACAGAAAGTCCAAATCTTTCAGGCACTGACTGCACGTGAGCTACAACATACACAACACATACTTTAAAGGCTGATGGTTGACACACAGTACACTTGACATAGTTTTCCAGGGGCCTTGCTTAATCTTACGTGGAATCTCAATCAGAAGTGTGGATTCCTTAGTGATCCCTGAGAAGGTCACAGCTGTGTGGGCACACAATGAGCCTGGCATAGCAGCTGACCACAGTGGTCGGCTGCAGAGGTTGCTTCCCTGAGATGACAGAATTAAGGGCACCGGGGTCGGCTTTGCTCTGAAATGCATTTGAGGAGGATGAGGTTGGTCAGTAGAGTACATGGTATGATCTCATGTCTACAAATTTGCAGCATGTTTCTTTGGTCCTGTGCCTAGTTGCCATTTTTAAATGGAAAATGAATAGACATAAATAAGAATTATAATACAAACACCATCCCAGCAGAAGGACACAAGGCTGTCCTCACAGGGATTTTTGAACTTTATGTTAATGAAAAGATCTTTCTGAAATTCTGTCTCACTTAAAATAAATCAGCTGATTAATTGTTTCATAAAAGAAATTTAACAAGACTTAGATGAAAAACCTGTCAATGGAGATTTTCACTGAAATTTTCTTTTAATTAGGGGTCAGGCTTAATCCTTGTCTGGAAAACTGCAAGTGCCTTAGTAATGTGCTGAGCAATCATCAGAATAGTTTCGATACACCTTGGTTTTGTGTTTTTGGAGCTCCATTGTAGGAATGAAACACCATAATGGTGGGGGAGAGTATCACTGTTAAAATCTTCTGTATTAAGTCACACACCTCATTTATGTACAAAATATACAACAATGGCTCTGGCACAGGAACCTCCACATGTCACAGTTTGAAATTGTGAGTTAACAATTTAAGCAAACTGCCTCCAATTCTCAAGTTGACTTTTCACCCATAATATTGCAACATAATCAATATATCAGTAAAATGAAACACTGTGGCAAATAAGACAAAAAATTGGTAAAAATAAATATTTTAATTGATTATGTTAATGTCAAGGGTCAGAGGTTCAAGCTTTTCCTTTAATTTGTTGCGAATACTTTAACTTCTGTGATTTGTGAGAATACAAAGAGGTCATGAGATAAGAAAAGATTCAAAAACTTAACCTAATAGCAAAGTATATGCTATGAATAGCTGCTAAACTAAAAATGAGTTTTTACCCGAATCCATGCCGTGCACAAGCACAATGTGTTTTGATCACTTTGATCACGTTATTCTTCGCTGCATGACCCTACCTGCATGCTCCACAAATATTACAGCTGTTGACATCAATTCCTAATGGAACAAGTTGTAAACTACATATTTTGTAGTGGCAACAGTAAAAAAAAAAGAAGAGTATATAAAACAAACCGGAACAAATTCTATGGGGGAAAAAACATTTTAAGTGATTAGCTAAATAGCTGGGAAAATCAGGGGTAATACAGAAAGAGGTGGGACACAGTGTTCATTCTCTGTTGGTAGTTACATACGTGGCAGCTGCAGAGTCTGTATCAAATATGTAACACCTTATTTAATTGCATCTAGGGAACATTAATGCTAGGGTCATAAGGTCAGTATTGTAAACATGCAGCTAACTGGGGTGTCAGTGATATCTCCTTTGCCAGGGTGTGTTCAGCATGTATTCGGGCTGATATACACACACTCGCACAAACTGCACGCACAAACTTAAACCCACTAACCTGCCATGCATGAACTTGTACCCTCAGTCATTGGACCAGTGGAGTAGTGGGCGATGAAACAGCAGAGAATTAGCACCTAGCTCTGCATCTCCACTGGGCATTTTAGCTGCTTTTGGCACATGTGTTTAGATTAAGAATCTACACTGTAAAAAAAAAAAAAGTCTTTAGGTTAAAAAGAATCCAACTTGAATTCTGTGCTTTGAGAGTGGACCTTGTGGCGGTGGGCATTTTCCTTGGCTTAACAGTGATACTGGAGTATGGAGGAAACACACATGGTTAGGACTGGGTTATGGTAAAAGAAGAAACATTAACATGATAACATGTTTCATGATCAGCAGGTTCCATTTCTACTTCCTTGATTTAACCTCACAAGACAAAGTCAAACCTGTAATGGACTAAGAACTCCAGACTAAGAGAATAGTTCAGCATTTAACTTGTCACATACATATACATACATATACATATGTTCCATAACTTTATATAGTGGTACTTGTAGCTGGATGTCCTAGCATCAGACATTGCTGTGGAACACCATCATTATGTCTTTTTATATTCTACAGTGTTTTTTTCCTGCTGTGACCTTGTAGGCTGGCTTATGGGACACTAGCCTCAATTTGTGCTGTGATTTGTGCTCCAGGAGAAGCTGATCATTTAAGCCATCCGCTCTGAAAGTTTAGAACTGTTTAACTGTGCTTCTGGGATATTAGTGCGCCCTAAATGTGCAGGACAAAGGTAGTAAGTTAGTAAGTCAAACACCCCCTTCCACACATACACTCCTTGCCCCTGCCTTTGCCTCCTGCTGCTGGTGGAAAGCTGGTCTGCTTTCATCTCACTCTCGTAAATAAGTCAAAATAACAATGATGAGATTTATGAAAGGTCAGGCACTCTTCCAGCATGCCCTCCCTGTTGCTGACAAGTGCAACATATTGAAGTGAGAAGTGGAACACCATCAACTACCAGGTCAGGGAAAGACACAGAACATGCAGTTCAAAATACCAAAGGAACTAACAGATCGTCTCAGCTTTTAAATCTTGTTCACATATCCATACGCTAAATAAACTGTCTCTTACTTAGAGCATTCAAAGCACTTTATACAACGTGCCCCATTCGCACAAGCACTTTTTCCATCTAACATTCATGATGAATGGATCAGAGATCAACTTGGGGTTGAGAATCTTAAAGCCACCCACTCTCTCTTGTTTTCATGCTAGAAAAATATCATGAAAATAACAAGCGACCAGTGTCAAATTCAGGCATTTTAATTTGGAACTGACTCGGCTGACTCAGAAAACTGGGGTTAAGTAGCAAACCTCAGGAACCAATCCTGTCAGAACTTCCAATCAGGTAAAAAAAAAAAAAGTTTCTGTAACACTAGAAAGACATTCACATAGAAACTGAAGCAGTTTGAGTAGAGTAGGCTGCAGATGAAGGAGGAGACCGAAATAGAAATCAGTGTCTATGTTTACAGATCTGCACAGTTAATGTGCAGAGTTACATCTCAGCCATTTTGAGCCATGGAGGGATTTTAAGACTGTATGACAAAGGCACCAAATTAAGATTATTCACACCAACATTGAATCGACTCCCAGACAATTCACAACCAATGTTGAGTTCATCCTCCACCTCTGCTATATCCCTCCCCTACCTGCAGAGGGGGCAGTGATTCTAGCTTAAAGGTACTCTGCAAGTTGTTAAATGTCATGTTTGTGGATGTTTGTCCACAAACATGTGTTCTGTTTGAAGAAAACACTTTGGAGTGACTTGGATGCATGTATATGAACACATACACATGATGACCAAACTGATTTCAAGGAAAATTAAATAAAAAAAATACTTATATTAAATATTTATTTTGAGTTATTTTGTTGATGTGTTAGATGTTTGGTCATTTTATGAAAAGATGGATGCTGACATTAAATTTTAGTAAAGTTTTTGAGTTGAAAGGAAATGCCTGTAAATGGTCATATAAACAGAATTTTCCATTTTACTATTAACGGAAATGTTCATTAATGGAAATGTGAGAAAAAGGAATTTTCCGTTTTATAGTTAAAGGAAACGTCCGTAAATATTACAGAGGACATAGTGTAAATCTACCGAATATTCCATTTTACCATGTACAGAAAAGTCCATGAACTTACATGAAAAACAGAAAATGTCAAGGTAGAAAATGACAAGGAATTGTTTTGTTGAGTATTTTGTTGAGTACATTTTAATGGAGATCCTCACAGGAATAAAAACAAAAACATCTCTGGATACTCGGTCTCTTTGATTTATTGCACTTTACATCCTACACAGACTCGTTTCTGCAGTAATGAAGATGTAGGATAAAACAACACAAAAAAAGAGCCCCCCTCATAAGCAGCAGCAAGTAACTCTGGTTCCCTCTTGTGGTAATTACATGTTTATTCAGACTTAAGTTTCAGGATTTCTGCATCAGATCTTTATCAACTGATTAAGGCTAGTTATTTTTATTCCAGTTTTCATTGTGAAAACAGAAAAAATAGAAACAGTGGTGATCCAACAAAAAGCAACAGAACATAAAATGTACACATCAGACAAAACATTCATATTGTGGCGAGCTCAGACAAAGAGGTGACAGTGACTTCTGTTTCTGACCTGCTATTCCTGCGCTAGCTGTAGTGCTAAGCTGCAGAGAGCACGGCCGTTTATTCGGAACGCCCCTTCATACCCCACAGCAGGTAACCGGTGCTGTGCCCAAAAGTGATTGTCTGCCAGAAACTGATTGCCGTTCGCGGGAGCGCGCGCAGCTGCTTAAAGCGGCAGCGCCCGGATTACCTGCATTGACAGCTACTTCCTGCAACTGATATAACGTGTGGGGAAAAACACATTTATGCCTTTGTTATTAGGCAAAGGTATGCATTTATGGAACTTTAACATTTCTTGTAACCTAATTATGACGCTTGTCAGAAGTTTGCGTTCAGTGTGTAGCGCAGTCACGAATGACTACACGCATCACGATGGAATAATTAATGCCGACAGGTTTAGTATATTATATTTGTTATAAGACTGTCGAATAGTAGTTAAAACAATAAAGACCTATTGTGCCAGTATCACCATGACTCTTTCTTGTTTGTTGAGAATAACGACTGAGAACATGCTATTTTTGGGCTACCAAAAAGTGACTATGGCCTATAACTTGTCACTGAAACAATATTTCTGCTTCAAAAGTGTTGGATATCATCCAGGAGGGCTGTATGTGACATATTATGTCCCAAACACTCTCCAAGAACTGCTGAATAACTTTTAAAGGAACATTAATACAGATAATATGCCATTTTCAACCTGCCCAAAAGTGATTGTCCTATAACCACTCACTGAAACAATATTTCTTCCACACATAATCACATATTTCTTTTTTAAAAAGAAAAAAAAAGAAAAGATTTTATACATTGTGTTATGTGAAAAAAATTCTTATGTAAGAAGTTCATGTTTTGGAAGCTTTTTATTCATGCTTTTCTAAAATATTTCTGATGTTTTAAAATAAACTTTTTTCGTTACCCTTTAAAAAATGCTGTTCCGATAAAATTTTACTCAACATCCTTTTGTTTCGCTTACAGCTCAATTGGTAGGCCTAAAGGTCCAATCATTAGCAGAGCGTAAGCAAAGCATTACAGAGTCATGGACCCCACTCTTTATTCTGATATTCTGTCGTTTAAAACCAACGGAACCTTTCCCAGTGGGTTTTCCACCACACAAAAGTGCAATTTTCGTCGAAAGGCAAAGAACTTTGACGTTCAAGGTGAGTTTGTCGAATGTTTTACGTTATTTTTATCTTTTCACTGTTTGCAAAATTTGAGTTTAATTAACAGCTGCGCACAACAGCGAATAAAAGTATGGCATCCTAGTTACGTCTCTTGGGGAATAGATAATATTTGTCCTAAGACGTGTTAAGTGTGTTTTCTTATTGCCAAGTGACCAACGTCATCGCCATTACCGCCATTATGGTGTTGTACCTACTGGATAAGCGTTACAAGTCTATAGTGTTTACAACTTAATTCTGTTTGAAAAATTAAATTGGGGATTTTGTTAATGAGACCAACAACATAATATTAGTGTCTTGTAATATTTATATATATATAAAGAAAAACATTTTCAAAAAAGTGAAAAATTTACAGAAAAAAAGCTATTTATATCACGAGGTCTGGTGCACGAGTGTTATTTTGTATTGAGCCGTGCTAATAAAACACGTGTCAGCAACACAACAGTCGCTCCCTCATAATGAAGTTTTTAAGTTCAATTAAACTTGTTTTTTATTTGAAAATGCGGCATAACTGTAATTCATAATGAACTATGGTGTGTTATTCTTGAAATATTTATAATTAACCATTAACTCTTTGCTGTAGTACATTGATATGATAATATATATATATATATTTATACATACACATCATGTGTTTTTGACCATGTTACAGTACTAGAGTAATTCCACATTTATGAGAATATTATAGCTCATTAAAACTACTCTGGTTGAGAAATGCTCTTTTACCATCCCTGGTTGTAAATGGCTAGTTATGTTGTGTTTATGTAGTCCTCCTATCAACGGTACCACTCTGGGCATTCTCTGGTATCATTCTCTGGTATGTATCCACAAGACATTTTTTCCCAAACAGCTGCCACTCATTGAATGTTTTATGTCTTGGGGACAATTAAGTTATGACATGTTTGTGTGAAAATCGCATTAGATAAGTTGTTCCACTAATGCTCAGACCAGCCCGTCTGGCACTAACAACA
>VURO01040983.1:0-11052 GCA_015108175.1 Pelvicachromis taeniatus
TAACTGCAGTGTTGCTGTGAAACATGAGCCATAGCTCAAAGTAATACCCTCATAAATACCATTGTATATCTTTACAACAGTATGGGCTTTTGTGCACATTTTCATTTCTCCTTCCAGAAACTGGTAGGTCAGTAGTGCATTAGTTACATTTAACCTATTGTTCTAAAAGCTGTATATTATACCTGTAGCCCATAAATGACTATCTGACACTTATCGGATCCTTTATTAGTTATAACTTTGCTAGGATAGAGCCAGACTCTGCCTTTACCTTTTAATTTCTGTAATTTTACACATTTACTTCTTACAGCTTAAGGCCAAAAAGTAATGCTGACAGATTTCTTTTTACCACAGCAGCATTTCTTTACCATCTATATATTCTGTGAAATATTGTTGAAAATGCTCTTCTCTTCTTACATTAAGATATTCCATTGTTTGTGGGGATAGGTTAATTGAAAACTCTAAATTGCCCATAGGTGTGAATGCATGAGTGACTGTGAGTGCGACTGGTTGTCTGTCTATGTGTGTTAGCCCTGCGACAGACTGGCGACCTGTCCAGGGTGTACCCTGCCTCTCGCCCTAAGACAGCTGGGATAGGCTCCAGCGCCCCCCGCGACCCTGAAAAGGATAAGCGGCGGCGAATGGATGAATCGATGGAAGTGCATAGTAAAACGTATTCACAGTGAGAGAAATTGGAGTTTTACTTCTGCAGCCCACACAAAGTGGATAGTTTGTGGCCCACAATTTAATTTGAGTTTGACATCCCTGCGGGAGTGGTTTGAAATCTGGTGACCGTGGATGGTGTCTGAATTGTCATTGTCATGTTTAAGAAATCACTTAGAGATGATTTGAGCTTTGACACGGCGCGTTATCCTTCTGGAAGCAGCCATCAGACGATAGTCTGGGCCTTGAACGCATCTGTATGCCTAATTGCATTGATTAGATATTTGTGTCAATGAGCTAGTTGAACATGTGTCTCTAATTAAGTGGCTGGTGAATGTATATTCACCTAAAAACCAGAGCAGATAAAATGTTGTCCAGGTGAACAGTTTAACCACCTTTGGTGTGCAAGGATTTTGAACTGTAGGCATAGCAACAGTTGTTCTGTTTATGCTTTGTCACAATTTAGCTTTAATGAAGCTTAACCACCTGCTTAACTTAATAATGGTGTACAAGTGCTATTATGTGTTTTTCAATGTAGGTTATATAACATGCCTTTTCTATGAAATAAGGTTTGTCATAATAATTTTCTTATAATTGGCAGTTGACAGCATTCTTAAGATAGTTGTAATTATCGGTTAATTCTTAGTCCAGCTCAGTGGAGCTTTGTTCCCCTCACTGAACAAAGTAGAGTAAAGTGTGCTTGTGGTCGGACGGCTGGTGGCCGTTGCTATAGTTCTGCTTCTTTATTGGGTCGTTTTGTGTTTTTTGAGACCCACAAAAAGTCACTTTATGAAAGCCAGTGGCAGATGGGTAACTTTAAGAACTTACAGAGAAGTCCTGCAGAGGCATCACAAGAATGCTGAGTGTATGGGGATCAATCCCAGCTGACAAGCTTTTAACAACACATTTGAAAAAATTTTATACTCACGGGAATTTGAAGCAGTTTTCTGGGGCAATTTATATCTTCTGTATGTAATTGTGTGGCATGAAAGCATCGCTTAGGTTTCGTTGAGAATACGTCATGTGCGTATCAGGCACCGAAGCAGAGTATATTTCCACGTTTTGAAAAAAACAAAGATCTGAATTTAAATATTTACCCAGTGAATCAATTTAAAAAAAAAAAAAAGCCAAATATTTGTTTAAAGGTTTCTACCATTTTCAACTCATTGTAAATTTCTTTATCTAACTGGTAGAAAGTGTCACACACGGAGAATGAAGTAGAACGTCATTAATCTACAGATTGAGGAAAAAGGTGGCTCAGTGTGCTCCAATAGTATGTATGTTTTACTTTTGCTGTTACAACAGAAGATCTGGAAAAATCTAAGACTTGGGAGAATACAAAAATGCTCTGAATAGGAGTTACATTTAATTTCCCAGATGTCACATTGTCTCTGTGGCACTTTTGTTTTTTGTTAAATCTTATTTAACCATTTTTCAGCTTTTACTGTCTCACTGCAAGGAATCCTATGATAGTAAATATTGTCAATATCCATATTTAATGCCATATTATAAAAAACAAACAACTTACTATTTAATAAATTAAGTAAAAGGATTTAAAGAAATGTTGAAGTGCCCCACACAACTTTTTTTTGTGTTTTTTGTTTTGGGTCTGTCATGCAGGCTTGATTTGTGAAGCGCTGCAGCGATTGTTTTCTCTGTCCCTCGGGAACCGATGACCTCTCCAGTTATTTTACAGTAGTTCGTGGCATCTTGGCCTCAGACCCTAATTAAAGTCCTTTCCCGGTTTCTATTTAGGTTTGGTCAGACAGCTAGCTCTCTGGAGAATCAGGGCAAATGCTTTTTTTAAAATTTCTTTCTTGTTATAAGTCCTCTTGTTCTCTCTGAAATATTGTCACACTGTTTCCCAAGAGAGATGAATCATGTGGTTAAAGGGGCTGAGCAACAGTTACACCCAGTATTTATCAGGTGTAAGTACTGACTTGTAAGCTTGCTGTTAAGACTTTGTGGTAATTTAGCAATTTTTATACCTGTACTCAGTTTGAACCCACAGGCTGCAGGTTGCAGACCTGTGCTTTGTTTAATTTCTTAATCTGATGATTTTAAAATGATGCCAAAAATTACCTGAAATTGGCTCCAGGTCACAAATAGCCATGTTTTTTTTTTTGTTTGTTTTTTTAAATAATTACTTGAGAATGTGAGAAGTTTCATAGGTGTTTTTCGATGTTTTAAACAATGCATGTGTGGGTGCCAACACTTAAAAGGTTTCATATGTAGTATTTCTGTGTCTTGACAAGCGCTTGCTTGACGTGACCCAACTTATCTGACAGATTTAGATTGCATTTTTTTTAAGCTCCTATGCTTTGCCTTTAATAATATATATCCCTGCTTCACCTTAGCTCTCCATATTTTCCTATTCTCTCAGCACGTCTCATACCTTTCTCAAATTATCTCTTTCCTCGCTGCTAAAATGAAGCCAAACAGCACACGGGATAGAAATTTGTAGGTACTGGTTTATGTTGAAGAGTTTAGGCTTGTCACCATTTATCACAGCTGCATTTTTAGTGTCCTCTTCAATCTGTCTTAGCAGGGACAAGCCGGGACCTTGATGAGTAAAGCAGCCAGACACAGTGGGAGGGGAGGAAGTGTGATAGAGTCATTCAAGCTTCCTGTACTCCCCAGAACGGCATGTGGTTTAGGCCAGTCAACAGTCTGCATGGATGATTTAGTCAAACGGTTTAAAAATGTGGTTAAGGACATATCCATCTGACCACTGCAGGCGTGGTTGGGGATCACCACTTGAGATGTTGTCAGGGTAGGAACAAAACCATAAGGACTGTTGATACAAGTGTGGTTGTATCTATATAGTCTATATGGTAACTGGATAACCAGGTAAATGGAGATGGGGATGATGAAGGTTCTGTCAGGGCCTGCCTTTTAAGACGTGCGTGCGTGCGTGCGTGCGTGCGTGCGTGCGTGCGTGCGTGCGTGTGTGTGTGCGCGCGTGCATCTGGGTCTGCAGAGGAAGAGCAATATGATCCTTGTAAGATTCAGGGGCCCACACACAAGGTCCAAGAGAGATCCGGCAGTGAAATTCAAGATGGCCACTCAGGGAGTGAAAGGGGAGAGAGAGTGGGGTGCAGGGGGTTGCTTCATTCGTGAATCCCGATGTTTTATCCGTCTCTGTTGTGGGACGATGTCTCTTTACATATTAGGAGTAGGCATCCAGACGCGATATCCACAATAAACGCCAAGACATCTTTTCCTCTCTTTTATTTTTGGAGAAGCTTACTTTTCATCACCAGCTGAAAACATTGCACTGCCAGTTCTAAACCCAATAATGTCTTACTTTTAAAGTTATTATTATTATTATGAATATCTAAGGCGCGTGCACACACATACACTCACTTTAGGTTTGGTGGGGAAGCAAATCAAGTCCTGTGTGCATATTTTTCATGCTGCTACATGCCTATCTTTACTTGTTGATTTGAAAAATGAAGATCCCTGGGGCTAAAGAGAACGGCTTTTTCAAGGCTTTTTTGGGGTTTTTTTTTTGTTGAAGTTAGAGTCATGCAGGCACAGTCAAAGATAGAAAGCTGCCATTGGGGACGAATGATCTAACGACCCTATTGTTTGTGTAAATAGGCTGCAGTGGCAATCAAAATCTTCCATCACGGTAATATCTCTTGTCTGCGTGTTTAGTTTATGTGATAAAATCAGGTTTCATACACAGATGATTTCATGTGGAGGCTATTTTGCAACTAAGTAAAACATTATTTTAACTATTTTACTATTTAAATCTAGGGTTAAATGAATACTTTACAGCTGTTGGAAATGAGGGGATAACTATTATAATCAATTTAAAAGTGAAACACATGGAAAATGAGAGCAAAATCAAGCCAAGAAAGCCACTTAAAAAAAATAAGAATAATAAATGAGTCTTGAATGAGTGAAAAGGTGATCTTTTCAAATGTATTGGTGAACTCAAACATATTTTTTTTTCTCCCTGTTTCCACAGTGACCTGAGCATGAACAACATCACTGAGCTTCCAGCAAATGTATTCAAAAACTTTCCCTATCTCGAAGAACTGTGAGTACACCCCACCCCCCACCCCCTTGTTAAATGATGTATTTATTCTGTACAGTGTTGACATGAGGGCTGGTCCCTTATGATACGCACCTGGGTATTTGAGCTTGCACTGTAAAGTGCACAGAGCGTGCCCTTCCTCTTAGCTGAGGGAGATAAGTGTAGCATTAACTGAGGTTGCGAATCACTCACCATTCACGAATTGAGCAAGGTCAATAATAAAAGGTGCAGTAATGCTCAATTAAAAAGGTGAGGTAAGACAACATGCATTGAGGCAACGATCATGTGACATCCTGTGTGGATTTTTGCTTTTAAGGGATTATCAGGGTGGCAACAGCACATTTGTGCTCTGGGGCTTTGTTGGAGTGGAGTTCCATCTAATCTTCGTGGGTGTTATTTCTTTGCTCTTTAAATACTTTGCTGTCTGGCTTGGAATTGCTGAGTGCCAGAGATAAAAATCTGTCTGCCTGGTATCAGGTAACACGCAGCCCCGAGAAAATAAAAATGATCAGCGAGTGAACGTACTCGGGCAGTTCCAGCTCCACTTGACTCGATGTGGTTGTGTGCCCCCCCCCAGCCCCTTGTGCATCTTTCATCCGGCAGAGTCCTCATCTTCTTTCTTTTCTGTGCACCACTCCAACCTGCTTTGTGGAAGGGGCAATTTACTTTTCATCGCATTGTGTGTAGGAATGCAAGGCAGGAAGGAAGAGGGCAAAACAATGGTTTCTATGGAAACAAGGCCAAAAAAAACCCACCCAGTGTCAAAACTGTCTCACCGGCTTTGAGCTGTCTGTTTCCGGAGAAGGCATTTCCAAGGGTTTATTGATAAAAACCCTTAGCTCATTTTTGTGTTTGTGTGTCAGTCTCAGTGAACTCTGGTGGACGACTGTTTCGCTTTAGGGCTTCGGCAGTGTCAGTGAACCGACGCATGGGCCCTGAGGGTAAAAAACGGGGGGAGAAAGAGATCAGGAGGAGAAGGGGAAAAAAAGGAAAAAATGCAGGCCATCCCTTTACAGAAGAGGAGCGCAGAAAAGGGAGGACTGTTCCCTCCTTCTTAGTCACGCAATCTCCTCCACTCTTTTTCTTTCTTGCCAAAGGCACAACAAAGCTCAACAGACGTGATGACAGAGGTATTCTCTGTCTCCCTCACCGTTTGTTTATATTCTTTAAAATAACCTGTGACTGATTGGCTTTCTGTGTATCAAGAGGGAATTGCGGTCATCTGAGTCAGTCAGCGTTGATGTGTTTAGTTTCGTGACACAAAAGATTTAAAACATTAATGTGTTTATTATTTTTAGTCATGCTTGACTAAAAAAATATTTCTGGTTGCAGCTGCATGGTGCACATCTTTCTTCTCTGTTGTTCATTGAAATGGTTATTTAAAAGTTTCTTTAATTCTGATAATTACAAGTTGCAGAATCTGGCATATTATTTTAGTAAATGTAAGTGTATGTATTTGTTTTTGTTTGTTTTTAGTAAAATTAATATATTACAGTGTAATGACAATTGTTGAGATATGAAGTATATAAAGTAGAAATGGTGGTTTGTCATGAGGTTTACTTTGTATTCCCGCTTTTATAACATGGTTTCATTTCTGAGAAGTTGATGTTCCAGGCAGCATTGCACGGCAGAAGACGATACGGCTCAGATTGCGTTTAAATTGCTATTGTTCACTATCAGATGATAAACCAGAGGAGTTCAAATCCAAAACATAGGAGTGCGTCTGTTGTGTGCCTGCATTGTTGCGTGTGGGGGAAAAAAACTATTTTCAGCTGACCTACAGCCAGACAGGTCGAAAAAAACCCCTCCTCCTTTGACATTTATTTTGAATTCTGTCATATTACAATTTTCACTACCACCATGTAAATAGGAAATGAAATCAGGCCTGTATAATCACAGGTAGCTGTACTAATAGTGGTACAAACAGGTGTGCATTACACACGTGTGCGAGACAGGTCCTCGTTTTGATTTACTCACAGAGGTTTACCAGATAGAAAGTAAGCGTATTGTTTTGATTTACTGCTACAAGACTGTACTTTTTCTTGTGAATTTGCTATTGACAGAGGCAAACCTGTGGGAGTGGTATTGCACAAGGAAAGGATTTAGCCTTTCCTCAGTAAGATCCATCAAAGCCCTGAGGGGACATGTGCTAAAGATGCAAGAGGCGGGGAAGCTTTTTAATGTTGAGAAACCTGAGCGATTTGTCAAACTGTGTTTGCGCGTGGTAATTATCGGCATGTGACAGTCACCACAAGCTCTGGGTTGTGTGAGTTCCCATGGAGTTAGTCACATCGAATTAGCCACATTGGTCACTATCTGTTGGAAATGAATAAGAGTGACTCAACAGCTACTGACAAGATTAATGTCATGTTTGATTTGTAGGCGTCTTTATGCGTGTGCCAACTTGTGCTGCAGTCACGACTATACCTGCAGACTGGTCTTTAATAATTAGTCCAACATCTGTTGCAAGACATCATTGTGACAAACTTTTAAGTGAAACAACTGTTTATATTTATTGGTTGATTTGTTGACGTTGTGAATTGCGGTCTTCTGCTATGGAGGTTATAATTGGTTTTGTCTCAAAGTGTGAGATAGCAGCCTCTAATAGCTGGCAACCATTCACAGTTAATACCAAAGATTAAGGTCCAAACAGCTGTGAAATGTGTGCATCATGTGAGTCCGAAATCAGAGTTTATCAAGTTATTTAGTTGACTCTAACAGAAGAAAAAGAAAAAAAAATATTGGCTTATTTTTCATGCTTTTTGATTTTGTGATAAAGTCAACAGTGGACCCAATTTGACTATTGAAGCAGGAATATTTAATCTGTCTGATTTGTCTGACCAGGAACTTATTCACTGCTTCATGTGTTGCACTTGATAAGCTTGCAGCAAATTAGCCAGTGCAGTGACTGTGCCTTATTTACTGTGATGGATAAAATGGCTTGATAGTATTCTGCAATTAAATTATAATATTTTTAAGTCTTATTCATGTGAACAGATATAAACTCTAACAAAAAATCAGATATGATAAGTTTAATATTGTAGATGTAGTTTGCTAATCTGCAGCACAATGTCCATTATGTATAAATCTTGCAAAGTTACCTGATGTTTCTTCGTTGCATTCAGTGTGTACCACTAAAAAAAGCAATTGCCACTAGATTACTTTAATAATGACAAAAACATCTTTTAAAGTTTCTCAGAAAGGTTCTGTATTAATAATCTGTGGTATATGTGTACATGTAACTATAAGAAAACTGCATTAGTGTTTAAAGAACATGCATAACAAAAAGTATCACACTGCAGTAAATGTATGACCGTTTTTTTTGTGTGAGATGTTTGTGAAGGTTTATTACGCAGCTCAAACTTCACCATGAGCTCGGCTCATGTGGAGCGCTTCCTAGAAATCCTGTTCTGACCACTTGCAGGCGCACATTTGCGACGCACTGTTGATTTCCCCCAGTAACAAAATGTAAACCCTTGAACTTGAATTTCATTTTGGAAAGTGTGCGATGACGTGATGGCACGCGCCATGGTTTAGAAAGTTTCCGCCAAATGTTTTCCCTCAGATGCCTCAGGGCTTTACAAGCCTGGGGGTGGTGTGAATGATCAAATGAGAAGCACCCAGTCTGATGTTTGCTCTCTGGATCCAAGACGCCCTGCTTGTATCACAAGTGATTGGTCTTCGGCATGAAGGTCGGGTCAGTTTGACGGAGAAGTTAATGCTTCCTCTCTGCATGGGTTTGAGGTCCATGCTAAAGCCGTGACAAATGAGCGTGTGCCGGTGGTCAAAAGGAGACTCCTGCAGATTGATCCAACATCTGCAGCAGTGCCGGCAGAGATGCAAGACTTCACAAGGAAATGATCTTGAAGAGGGAGAGTGGGCAAATTTGAATCTATTGTGCTTTTTGCTTATTATGTGTAGAGTTTACTAACTTTCTGACCTGAACTTTTGCTTAATCCATCCAAATAAATTTAAGCATTTGGCTTTACGTCTGTTCCTAGAAAAGTGCACTAACTCAGTTAAATTTGAACATGTGACATGCAAAGAAAGACAAATTTCAAGTCGTATGAACTGTCTTCTAATACACTCAGTCTCAATTCTCAGGCTCACACCCAGCAGCTCTTGTTGCAGGGAATTTAGCCTGGCCTGACTCGCATTGCAGAGTGATAAATCTGTTGCTAATCTCTCAGGCTAGATAGGATGCTTGGGCTCTGTATCCCAGTCAGTCTGTCCCATGCTTATTTACACCCATATTTCCTATATATTTCCTGTTTCCAACAGGAAAGGGAGTTGTCCCTTCAGCCTCAAATTATTCATAAATACTCTGAAGGAGCAGTGTGACGATAAATGTTACAAAGCAGCACTGTTCAAAGGGGATAACTCTGCTTGTGTCAGCCTCAGAGGTGAATTATTTTTCACTCTCCCTTTAAAGAGCACTTCATAGTGATGGTTTGGAGGCTCAGAAAGGGAATTAAGCAGGCGATATCCAGGAACAGCTCTAATCTCTCATGGGTGACAGATGAAGTGACAACAGGCCAGGGGCACAGACGCATGTCTTTGACACTCCATGCCTCGTGTTCACCCTGAGAGTCGGAACCTGATATGCAGAGACGCACAACCGAACGCATAGCTTCAGAAATGAAACCCAGACTGCAGTTTTCTTACACTCTGTTCTGTTTTTGCTTAAATGCCTCTTGTAGCTTTTGATCATTTGAGAAATGTCTTAAATACAAGTTTGACTCTCTCTCTCTCTCTCTCTCTCTCTCTCTCTCTCTCTCTCTCTCTCTCTCTCACAGTCGACTTCCAGGAAATGACCTGTCGTTCATCCACCCCGAAGCCTTTTCTGGACTACATCAGCTCAAAGTCCTGTAAGCATTCGCCTTGTCTGCCAATCTCAACACTCACATACCCCCACACTCGGACACTCTTACGGCTGTGACAGTGTTTTCTACACACTGGGGGAGAGAGTAAATATTGCAGTTTGTGGTAACATTGTGGCAGTGTCAGTTACCGACAGACTAGACATACACTTTGAGTAAATTAAATATAGTTTTCCACCCCTTCCCCAACTATGACTGTGTATATGGGAACCCCCAACAGAGCACTGCATACCCTCTCTGCTTTAAAAGCTAGAACTCAAAATTTACATCAGGCAGCACACCCCAGTGTGCTTGCAGACAGAAAGTGACAAACAAAGCACAGTCTCGTTGATTGTGCACTTAGCCAAAAGTTCAAAGTCCTGCTGATATACAGGAGAAGTTTTGAATAGAAGACTGCAAACAGAAACACATGGAAACATATACACTTGTCATATCCAGTGATTTATTCATGTTACTTATAAGTACACAAATGAAAATAATTGGAAGTATATTGGCGTTAAAAGTTCATATTAACTTCACATCAGGGTCACCATTTACAGTTTTTTCATATTTGTTTGCAAATTGTAGATTTTAGAGTTATTGTTAGACAGAAAACTCTGTGAAGTTTTTTTTTTTCCCGTTTTTCTAAAGGGAGCAATAATAGCCAAAGTGAAGCCATGTGATAGCATATGGATGAGAACCTCAGAAAATGAATTTATTTATTTTGTAACAAGAGTTGAAATAATGAGATATATTTTTCCTCGTTCTCAGGATGCTCCAGAATAATCAGCTGAAGACCGTGCCCAACTCTGCACTGAAGAATCTTCATTCTCTCCAGTCTCTGTAAGTCATTTGCATGAACACACGTACACACACGTGCAGCATGTATAAGCACATGCCGGGTGTTGTCTATTAAAAAATCCTTCAAGGATTCAAGTGGACCTTCCTGTCCTGCATCAGCCTCTGAGGAAGTGATGCACAGGGCTGCTCCAGAGATTGTAATAGTTCTTTGTTATTGTATTACAATGCTGTTTACATATATTGTTTGATTAGTTACAAAAGGTTGTAAACTAGGCAGCACTGTGGCACGGTGGTTAGCACTGTTGCCTCACAGCAAGAAGGTCCTGAGTTCAATTCCACCATCAGGCCGGGGTCTTTCTGTGTGGAGTTTGCATGTTCTCCCCGTGTTTGCGTGGGTTCTCCCCGGGTACTCCGGCTTCCTCCCACAGTCCAAAAACATGCAATTTGTGGGGATAGGTTAATTGAAAACTCTAAATTGCCCATAGGTGTGAATGCGAGAGTGACTGTGAGTGCGACTGGTTGTCTGTCTATGTGTGTTAGCCCTGCGACAGACTGGTGACCTGTCCAGGGTGTACCCCGCCTTTCGCCCTAAGACAGCTGGGATAGGCTCCAGCGCCCCCCACGACCCTGAAAAGGATAAGCAGCTGAGAATGGATGGATGGAACATGAAACCAGATGTGACCAGTG
>VURO01040985.1:0-21495 GCA_015108175.1 Pelvicachromis taeniatus
TATGCCAGTTGAATGTTATTTTTTACATTCACATTGAAGATACATACTGAGGACATCAAGTATATGAAGCAAGATAAATAGAATTATGTAAAAATTGATAAATATATATTTTATATTTAGATTCCTCAAAGCCACCCTTACCTTTATTGTCAGCACTTCAAACCCTTGACCTTCTCTGTAGTCACCAAATGGTTTTCATTTTACAGGTGTGCCTTGTCAGGGTTCATTTGGGGAATTTCTTGCCTTCGTAATGGGGTTGAGACCATCAGTTCGGTTGTGCAGAAGTCAGGTTGGTACACAGCTGACAGTCCTATTTGACAACTGTTAGAATTAATATTATGGCAAGAACCAATCAGCTAAGTAAAGACAAGCGACAGTCCATCATTACTTTAAGAACTGAAGGTCAGTCAGTCCAGAAAATTGCTAAAACTTTGAATGTGTCCCCAAGTTCAGTTGCAAAAACCATCAAGAACTATGACGGAACTGGCTCACATGAGGACCGCCCCAGGAAAGGCAGACCAAGAGTCACTTCTGCTGCTGAGGATCAATTCATTTGAGTCACCAGCCTCAGAAATCACAAGTGAACAGCACCTCAGATTAGAGCCCAGATAAATGCCACACAGAGTTTCAATAGCAGACACATCTCTGCATCAACTGCAAATCAGGCCTTTATGGTCAAGCAGCTGCTAAGAAACCACTACTAAGGAAAAGCAACAAGCAGAAGAGATTTGTTTGGGCCAAGAAACACAAGGAATGGACATTAGACCAGTGGAAATGTGTGCTTTAGTCTGAGGAGTCCAAATTTTAGATCTTTGGTTTCACCCGCCGTGTCTTTGTGCGACGCAGAAAAGGTAAACCGATGGTCTCTTCATGCATGGTTCCCACCATGAAGCATGGAGGAGCAGGTGTGGGGGTGCTTTGCTGCTACCACAGCATGCTGCAGCGGCATGCCATCCCATCCTGTTTGCATTTAGAAGGACCATAATTTATTTTTCAACATGACAATGACCCCAAACACACCTCCAGGCTGTGAGGGCTATCTTACCAAGGAGAGTGATGGAGAGCTGTGCTAGATGGCACGGCCTCCACAGTTGCCTGACCTAAACCCAACTGAGAAGGTTTGGGATGAGATGGTGAAGACAAAAGATCCAACAACTGCTCAGCATCTCTGGGAATTCCTTCAAGACTGTTGAAAAACCATTTCAGGAGACGACCTCATGAAGCTCATCGAGAGAATGAAAAGAGTGTGCAAAGCAGTAAACAAAGCAAAGAGTGGCTAATTTGAAAAATATAAAATATAAAACATGTTTTAGAGGGGTTTTTTTCTTTGTTTACTACATAATTCTATATGTGTTCATTCATAGTTTTGATGCCTTCAGTGAGAATCTACAATGTAAATAGTCATACAAAAAATGAGAATGTGTGTCCAAACTTTTGCCTTTTCGAGAGCCCAGCAAGTAAAGAACCTTTCAGTATTACCTGCTACTTGCTATCTTGATCTATTTTTTGCCCCCCGGTTTATTATTTGGCCCAGTTATATCAAACTAAACCAAATGCTCAAATAAAATTCTTAACTTTATAACTAAACTTAAGGGTGGCAATAGCTAACAATTGATCTTGCACAGTTTCTTTACTTGATGGAGTAACCCCAGTTCTGTCCAGTCCAGCTGAAGATGAAAGAGGCAATATTACATGGTATCGAAGCAAAATCAATCACATTACTGAGCGATTTTTCTTAATGGTTTAAAAGTGTTCACGTATATAACTGAAAAATTAATGGACTTCATTATTTTATTATATTTCTGCAGATTCTTTCCAAAATCATTAGTTGCACAAATACTAAACAGCATTTCAGTGACCGTGCCAGAGCCCTGACACTTCTGAGTAAATTTGCTTTTGACCGTTTCAAATTGAATTTGGACGGTCTCTTAAAATGAATAGACATAAGTGATGGATCACTTTATAATAAAGAAATGCAATAAAAAAGCCTTGATTAAAAAAAAAATCATAAAGCCAGAGATCTCTAACTGAGCTGACGTGTGTTTATAAAGTCAAAAGCCCTGCTTTAAAATCAGGTTGTGGTCAAGTAGTGTTTTCCGTTTAGGAAACTTCCTAATTGAGTGAAATGACCCAGTATAAAGTATGAAAGTGGCAGCGACAATAAGAGCTTATATAACTTTTTAAATTCTTTAAAAAAATTTTTTTATCAGTTTTGCTGGTTTGGGCTTAGGTGGACTGACTCAAATATTTCTTCATGCTTTTTTACCAGTTAGTCAGTTAATAAGCCAAGCCATGCAGCAGCATGAAGAGCTTAGATAGAAGTGAGTGACTTCACTGGAGATGCGTCACAATCATATCAAAGTTTGTGTATCCCCGTAGATAATGTGGCGGGAGTGATGGAGTAATTGACAGTATGAATGATAAATTATTTACAGTGTCACAACATTATTGCCTCGAGTGTCACAAATCACAGGCTGACTTGCACATTGCTTTTGTAGTTCTTGTTGTCAGTGCTTTTTTTTTTTCATTGTTGTTGGTAAAGTTAAATGGTGTCAATAACTAAAATTACAGTGGCACTCTTGTAGTGTTTTGGCGACCTGGTTGTCTTTCGAGGGCTTTAACTTTCTTCTTTGCTGCATTAACGTCTCCCCGTCTCCCCTCACTCCTGACAGATTCATCTCCCTTCTATATATTTAAACCCTCTTTTACTCCACTCCATTACTCCCCATAACTTCTTTTCTGCCGGTGTTTTTGCTCCCTTCCTCTTCAGGCAACAGCAAAGATAGCTCGGTGAAGGCTGGTAGATTTTAAGTGGTGCATGACAGGTGCGGCAGTTAAATATTGTGTCATAGCGGGCGTGTACGGTGCATGCATGTCTATGGGAGGATGCGCATTTAGAAATACTCGCTGGCTTGTTGTTGTGCTTTGTTTGGCATTTTATTTCCTTAGTGATCATAATTTTTTCCTATGGACATGTTATATTTCTCCCATCGGGGGTCTTCACATTGCACAGACCACAGCAATATTGCACTGTCGTAAGTCAACATTATAGCCTGGCCACGTTAGTATGCAGATGGAGCCAGATTCTCAACTCCTACTGTGTATTTGTGCGTGTGTGTGTGTGTATGTGCGTGTATGGGTGGGTGGGTGTGTGCACAATATATATTACCCTTTATATGCTGCACTTATATAATAAATTTTAGTGTGTGGATGTGCATATTTACTCTCCTGTGTGATTTTAAATTTACTCCAATTTTGTGTTCTCTTCAACAATACATTTCTCTGTGTAGCTGCTCAGATGTTATCACTGCTTGATATAGTTAGTGCATTAAAATGACTTTGCCCAGACAATCAATAATGAAATAATTTCTGTCTTCTTTTAGCAGAGCTCCTGTTATCACACACACAAAGTTAGCAGTGGATGTTAAAAGTGCACTTTTATGTCCAAGTTTGGTTGATTCATTAGTTTTTTTTTCCTCTTTCTCTCTTTCTCTCTTTCTCTCTCTCTCTCTCTCTCTCTCTCTCTGTGGAAAATATTTCTCCAGGTCAAGGTGAATCCACTCAATGTGACTCCACCCATACAAGCTGTGGACCAGGACAGAAACATACAACCTCCCTCTGACAGACCGGGGATCCTATATTCCATCCTTATTGGTAGGTTACCGTGTTTTTATTAAAGATTTTAGGAAGTTATTTAACAAATGGCATAGTGTTACAGTGGTTAGCAGTCACATCACAGCAAGGAGGTTCTGGGTTTGAACCCTCTGGCCAGCTTGGGCCTTGGTGTGTGGCGTTTGCTTGCACTCTGTGTGCCAGCATCAGTTCTCTCCAGGTACTCCTGCTTCCTCCTAAAGCCTAAAAGGCATGATTGGTTAATTGGTCATTCTAAACTGACTGCAGGTGAAAGAAAAAATGGCATCTTTATTTATTTATTTTTTAACCAAACAATTGTAAATTCACAATTTTTTTTTTTACTATGATTGGTGAAAACTATTTAACATACCACTCACACAGAGCAATATGGTCAGACTCTGTTCTTTCAAGAGTATCATGTCAAATGTAGATTGGTGGTATCACATTTCCTTAGCCTATATTTAAGGCCCAATGCTAACTTCCAGCTTCAGACATTTTAAAATAAAAAGTTCCAAACTCTCTATAAGGAAAAACTCTCTGAAACACCTTCAGCTCTTCCAGAATGCTGCAGTGAGAGCACTGACAGTAACTAAAAAAGAGATGATGTCCTTTAGCTTCTCTTCTTTCTCATCTTTTACTCCTTTTTGAATCTAGAACTGAATTTAAAGTTTTTCTTCCCATGTGTGAACTCCTGAAAGATCATGCATTATTGTATCCTAAAGGCCACCTAGTACTATATTATTCCACTAGAGCACTTTGTTCTCCAAATGCAGGCTTACTTGGTGGTCCTAGATTATCCGGAAATAGAATTCGAGCCAGAACCTTCAGCCGTCGAGCCCATCTCCTGTGGAACCAGCTCCCAGTTTAGGTTCAGGAGATGCTCTCTACTTTTAAGAGTGTATGCATCTCCTGTGTGACATAAAAAAGGCTTAAAATGTTCCTTTTTAACAAAGCTTACAGTTCCACCTGGATCAAGTGACCCCAAACCAAACCATCCCACTGTTCTAGGCTCATGATACACAGAGAACTCCATTTATTTATTTTCCCTTTCATATATGTCATTATGTTTTGTGCTCCATCCTGTTTGTTGCTCATGGTTTCAGCTTTCTGTCATTCCTTTCCCCTCACCAACCTCAGCTAAAAGTAGATGGCTGCATCTCCCTGACATTTTTCTTGAATCTCTTCCTTGCCATCGTTGCCACGTGCTTTGTTAAAGGGGATTGTTGGATCGATGGGGTTCCCTCACTAATCAGTTCCTTTACTTTACAGTATAAAGCACCCTGAGCTGCGTGTTGTGAACTAGCGCTGTATAAATAAGCTGTGCTGAATCAAATTGAATCAAGTAACGCACCTACAGTAAGCACCACAGCTGCACACACAGGTGCGATCAGGGTGGAGAATCGGACCAGGCCTAAATTGTTACTTGTTAGAAATGGCTCCTAAGGCTTTTGATGAAGCCACATAAATAGAGTGTAATAAAAAAGTATGCTTTGGACAGTTTGTAAAAGATACAATTTTACAGAATTACAGAGGTGGAATTGTGTCTCATTTATGCTTCATAAGTATCTAAAACTAAAGAACAGCTGTGCGCCATGCGAGACATTTTGATTACCATTTGAAACTGTAAAATGCAGCATAACAGCAACTTCAACAAGTCAGACTATGCACAGTCTGTAGAAATGTACTGACATGACTTGACACGGGCTTGATTAAATTTCCCAGACCCCTCCTGTGAAACTAATCTCTCTCTGAGTGAGGATTATTAGAGAAAGTGTGACAAAGGGCAAAAAAAGATGTTGCAGCTTTGCAGCTCATCCAACATTATGATTCGAAATGTAAAAAGGGAAATTACTCTCGATAGTAAGCTGAGGAATATTTAATTTGAACTGTAGTGGTTTTGGTTCTACTACTTCTGACTTTTAAGGAAGGATCTGACAAATATTTGAAGTGCTGTTAACGGAGGCAGGCTAAATAAATCAAAAGTGAAGCTTTTATTTTGACTGTTAAACATCTAAATGCAAAAGTCCACCAGAAAACGCAAGAAACACATAGGGGAGGTAAACAGACACAGAGAAGGCGGGAATTACAGCACTATTTATGCACAAAAGGACATTTATACACAAAAGGGTAATCAGGAAATAGGACACGGCGGGGTAACTAAACACAGGTAAAGATAATCAAGGACAATGAGACAGGGGAGGGAGTAAAACATAAAACACAGGAGACAAATAACTATCAAAATAAGTCTGGAAGTGAGAGTTAATAATCTAACAGGGAAATGCAGAGATATGAGTAAACTTTAAAAAGAGGGTGATTTATACAGGAAGATGACAAACACTCAGGCAACAAATTAAAATCTAAAACAAATAGTAAGTAATTTAATAACTAAAAACTGAAAACATTAAAGAAATACACAAAGATGAAAATGTAAATAGTAAGAAAATTAACAAACAGTAACATTTAATATGTTGAAAAATTTAAAGTCCTCCATCTAAGACGTCTGACCAGCTGTACTCTTGCTGCATGTCATACTCGGCCCTCATTCGTTCTGAACTTCCTGCATGTCTCTACTACTGCTTTCAAATAAAGCCGTAGAAATAACATTAAAAGAAAGGGCTTTTGCAAAATTAAGATACTTAATATATTACTCTAAGCTTGGATTCCAGGTAAAAGCACATACTTTTGATATAATATTGGGGACTCACTCAAATAAGTTTATGTAGCACATTTCATTCCAAGTGGAGGCACAAAGTATCCATAAACATAGTAGAAATCATCCGTCTTGGAATGTGCCATCTCTCAAACGCCAGTAAGATCAATGCTAGCTACTGTAGCTGTAAAAATGCAACATAGACCAAAGTGCACACTTGAGAAATGTAATTGTGTACATCTGCCTGTGTTGCTGCTCTTTTTGCCGCAACTTGATTTCCCCATTGAACAATGAAGCCTTCCAAGACACCATATATGTACGGGCACTGTGTATACCTGTTGCGAGCTGAGATTTTCAAACTGGGAGCATTATCCAACCCTTTTGCCCTCTTGCTCCCTCTTTGTTGCATACTCCCTCTAGAAACCCATCAACCAAACATAAAGTGATTCTAACACAAATTACTGATGTTTCCTCCCCTCTCCCACACCGGTATATCGTCTTTTAAAAATGTGTTTTTGGTTTGCTCTTACTGTTTGTGTTTGCTGTCCTTTCTTCCAGGCAAACCAGCGTCCTATGTAGAATATTTCCGCTTAAACAGAACCACAGCGGAACTTCTGCTACTGAAACCCATCGACAGAGAGCACTACCACAGATTTGATCTGGTGATCAAGGTGAGAAATACTGCAGCAGCAAACAAGACAGTTTTAATCATATTTTATTTTTTCTTCCGCCTGTTGACTCTGTAGTGCTTTTTTAATGTCTGTAATCCGCAAATATTCATCAAGCTGTTGATCAGCAAATCTCTAAGTCTAAATAAAGACTGTTTGTATTAGGTTTATTTATTTCCTTACAATTAAAAGTAGTCTACCATGAAGACATTTAATGATAGCAACTGTAAAGCATTAGCTACATTAGTATGCATGTGTAGGTGTTGTCTCCATAAGGCCAGTAATGTAGTTACAGAACATATATCAGGTTTTGCTTAGTTAAAAGTATATATATAAATCTTTCTATATTCTTTAATACTTATGGAATATTACATCTAATAGCTCTTACAAAAAAAGAAATTAATAATGAAAGGAAAGGCAACACAAAGGAGCAAAGTAACAGGGATAAATTGTAGAAATACACAGATCTTTTAATAAGCCACCTGAGGTAAACTAAAAAGATTGGTACACATTTATTTGTACATAACTGTTTATTTGGCCTTTGTCAAATGAAAGAAGGACTTTTCCGCCATTAGTACAAACAGTAACAGGTCAAATAGGGTCTTTGGTCAGATATGTGACCATCACCTCAGTGTTCGCCACCTCAGATGTTTCTTGTAGACATTTAAAATTTAAAAAGGACAACCATCAATTACACTCCATCAAGCCACTCTGAATGAAAGATATATGAGAGCTGGCTTGGAAGTTGCCGGATACATTCAAGGATTATTAGAGCATGAGGAAAAAATACGATCCGATGTGCCAAAAACTATTTGGGCTGAACTCCAAGAACTCTGCCTGATGAACACCAAGCACTGGTGTTCATTAAGCTCACTGGCGATCACTAAGCTCACTAATGCTATCCCTACAGTGAAGTGTGGTTATAGCATCATAATGCTAAAAGAGTGCTTCTCACCATTAGGGACACGGAGACTGCTCAGAATTAAAAAGAATATGAACAAACCAAAACACAGTAACTGTTCATCTTTTAACAAATCATACTCATGTGGATCTGACTGGACTTGAAACCAACAGAATATCTATAGGAAAAACTTCAGATGGCATCCATTTTCCAAAAAAAAAAATCCAGGTGTGGAAATCCTGTGGAGTCTCAAAGCTCTTCTGGCTGCCAGGATGAAGGGTCTGAATGCTTTTGCAAAGAAAGATTCTTTCACTTTTGTTCTTAAAATGACAATTTCTCAAAAGCACATTTTAATTTGCTCATTGTCATTTCAACATACTTCTAATGTTAAGTTGCCAAAATGTAGACTAAAAACTGGTCTAGTACATTAGCCCAGACCTGTAGACCTTCATCTACTGACCTTCACTGCATATCTATTTTTCAATTGTAAAATAGCAGAGAAGCCACACTCTACATGGTTGCTTAAATCAGCTAAAAAAAAACAAAAAAGAGAAAATAAAAAAACACTGGAACTTAGAAATAAGTCATCAGCCCGCACTTTTTCAGCAACACTTAAACCTTTGATCTCGACTAACCAATATCCTCAGAGAAATCATTTCATAAAATAACAGACCGATTAAACAGAATCACCAGCACAAACAAAAAAGCACAACTCACACTTGCTACTATTCTCAGCATGTGTAACTGGAATGCATGGGTACTCGCAGCATCTGTCACAGGACTGTGTGTAATTTTGTCAACCACTGTAAGGACATACAGGCTTAGCGGTGTGATTTGTGGCTGGTCAATTAGAGAACATTCACAGCTAAATTGATTGTTATTACACTTTCCTTTCTCCCCTTTAGGCAGAACAGGACAACGGCCACCCCCTGCCAGCTTTTGCCAGCCTTCAAATCGAAGTTCTGGATGAAAACAACCAGGCACCCTACTTCCTGCAGCCTAGTTACCATGGCTACATTAGTGAGGCATCGCCAGTGGGAACCACCATAGCGATCAGCGCCAGCCTATCTGTACCACTGACCATAATAGCACTGGATAATGATGTGGAGGAGGTATGATGAACATGATCAGAGCTGTGATTGATTACAAAAACAAAAAACTAAAACTAAATATTGTTGTTACCGATTAATCAGATTGTAACAAGAATGAAAATGCACGTGTAAAACACAGAGCAATGCACCTGTTTTAAAATGGTTTGGACTTTGTAGTATGTATAAAACCCCTTACAACATTTTGATCTGCTGAATCTACTTCTTTTATAGCTGGCACTCAATAAGACGCCTGTAGGTATCAGCTCAGTACATTCCTTCTATCTTGACCTCCAGAGTTCTGAGTGGTGTTAACAAGGACTGTGCTTCTAACAACAGACACATGACTCACGTATATCAATGCTCATTGGTGTTGTGATGTTACAGTTTACTATACTATGTGAAAACAGACCGTTAGCCTTTTACTTCCTGTTGTATTAGAGATCATTTACCTCGGTAGGCCTGTCAGGCTCTTTGCTATCCTATTGATTTATTGGTTGTAAATAATACAACTGCTGAAAAGGCACATGCTTGATAACAGGCAGACAAAAGACCTGTTATCTTTTTTCAGACCAAAATAAAATGCACTCACTGGACACTAATTATTTGGAACTCCGGTTCAACTGATTGTTAAGGCATAAACAAATCAGACAGAAGGAAAGGTGATTTAAATGTCTTTGAACATGGTATGGTTGTTGGTACCAAACAGGCTGATCCGAATGTTTTAGAAACTGTTAACTGGGATTTCCCCATACTACCATCTCTAGAGTTTACAGCGAATGGTCCAAAAAGGAGAAAAAATCCAGTGAGCAGCAGTTCTCTGAGCAAGAGCACTTGTTGATGCCAGAGATTAGCGGTGAATGGCCAGACTGCTTTAAGCTGATAGGAAGGCAACAAAAAGTCAAGTAACCACTTGTTACAACTGAAGAGCATCTCTTGAAGCAGATATGACTAGAACTTGAAGCAGAAGACCACTTCTGTCAGCTAAGAACAGCAAACTAAGGCTACTATTCACATGAGTGAATTCTAATCACCAAAACTGGAAAATGGAAGATTGGAAAAACAACGCTGAGATTGTAGGCTTTGGATTTTGATTAAGCAACACTGTAGCATGGATCTATCTTGCCTTATATCAGCAGTTTAGGATAGATATGGCGGTATTATAATGATGTGGGGGCATATTTTCAAGGCACATCCCACTATGCATCATTTAAATGCCACAGCCTATCTGAGAATTGTTGCAGACCATGTTTAGTCCTTCATGACCCCAGTGACCAATCTTCTGATGGCTGCCTCCAACAGTTTAACTCGTCATATCAAACAGTTCAACTTGGTAAATGTTTTTTTGAACATGGCAGTGAGTTTGTCATATTAAAATGGCATTTACAGTGATCGGATCTTAATCTAGTAGAGCACGAGAGATTTGCAATATGAATGTGCAGCAAGTGCATGATTCGTTATGATGATGGTGTTGTTATGTACTGAACTCTCAGAGAAATTCGAAGAAGAAGAAGAAGTAAGGAAGTCCTAAAAGGAAAAATAGACTTTGGCACTCTACTAGCAGTTTATACTAAAGTGTCTGGTGAGTGTATATCACATTCAGCCTTGCTGCTGGACAGGCCTACCTATGACTAAACAATCAGGCCATGGGTCAATCTTCTGGTCAGCTGTTAGAAACACTTTGGATCTCTTTACCTACTGATATGAAATCGTGCTCTCAGTTGTGTAAATACACCAATTCTTGCCTAGAAACAAAATTAAACCATCATGTGAACAAAGCTAGAAGCATGGTGACAGTATTTAATCATACCATACAGAAATGAAGGATTGGTCTAGTCAAGTGTCCGTTTTCGCCGCCCTCTTTTGCTCTGCCGAATCTCGGCTTTGTGCCTTGCTTGCAGTGAAGTGCCCTATCTAATTTCCCTCTGAATCTGGATAGTAAGACCATTTCCCTCTTAAATTGCCTCTCGGTAATGTAAGATATTTACAGTGCTGCAACATTGTTATTGCCGATGCATTCCCAAGAGCTTAGTTTGTTTAAGATGTAGCATAGGCATTTTGACAAAAACAAGCTTTGGTTCACTGCTTTCTAAAAGACCCCAACAGCTTGGAATGAGCTTAGAGAGGATAATGTGTGCATTTGTGTGTGTTCTCGGGACAGTGTATGTGTGTGTCAAGTGATATACATTGAGTTATTTTTAATATTGCTAACCCTGGCCTTTCCTCCAGCATTAAGCACCAACAATGATGATTAGTCCTAATTGCTTTTATGTGACGTCCATCACTTTTATTTATGTGTGCGTGCATACATATGCGAGTATCTGTGTGTGCCTGTAACTGTGCTGCTGTGTGTACGTGCATGCTTATTTATGACTCAATATCCACACCGGCTACATCGACAGTATTATCAGCTCCCCCCCACCCCACCCTGCTGAGCCAGCCTTATCTGGAATGAGAGCTCCCGCTCTCTCTCTCTCTCCCTCCCTCATGTGCACATACACACACACACACACAGAAAGAAGAGATGACTGTGTAGGTAATGTCAGAGGAGGGCTTGGATGAGGATTGCCTCTCCATCACTGAGTATAGCACACAGGCACACACCGATTGAGCCCTCTTCTGAGAATTTGTTATGTCAAGAAAACACAAGGGATGTTTTTCATTCATATTCTTATCCGATCTCTTGTCCAAGCACTTCTTTGTTCACAGCTGCTTATGAAGCGTCTTATGAAGCGTCCGGATTCACTGTGTTTTGCCACCAATATAAATCAGCTTTGTAATATGTATATAATTATTTCAGAGAAACACAGTTTGACAGCTGGCTCTTGGCTACTTTTGCTCATCAATTATCCTCTTGGCCAAAAAATATGTGTATTGTTTTTTAACCAGTCCAGTTTAGGCACTTCACTACAGGTTTGCATGTATAGTAATTACTGTAGATGAATGTGAGACATGAGGGAACGGTATCTGAGTGCAAGCGATCATCCCCCAGCGGAGGATTTAAGAGTAAAAACTAAAAGTTAAATGTTGTAATGCCTCCATTTATTACTCTCTTCAACAGACTCGGGATCCGCAGCTTCAATTCTCACTGGACAGCTATTCTCATGTTTTCTCCGTATCTGCTACTGGAATCAAAAGATACCTCACTCTGGTGCAGCCAGTCGACAGAGAGGCCCAAGACTCCTACACATTCACGGTACTCTATGGGCTTGATGTCTGTGTGCACTACACAAAGTGTTTGCATGTGAAGGGAAAGCGATAGATAAGTGTCTGAATGCATTTGAATGACTTCTTCTTCAAAGTCAGATAAAAGCAAGGGTCTTGGGGAAAAACAAAAAAATATATATTTCTGAAGAAGAAGTGAAAAATGGAAATAAAATGACACCATGGGAATACGCAGAAAACAGCCAAGCAAGAAAAAAAAAATTGGTTTCTTAACCTATGCTTGAGCCAGACTTTAAGCCATTTTAGCAGTAAGGCGAGAGAAGCGAGATAAAGGGAGGTGTGGAGAAAATGCAGAGGATGTGAGTACAGGTGAAGCACAAAAAAAAGCAGATTAGAAAGAAGAGAGCGGGAGGTTACAGAGAACACAAACAACAGACCTACTGTGGAGGGAGGCGGACAGAGAGGCATGAAGTACAAAAATCACGAGAAGTCGAAGGAAAAGGGCAAACGTGGAAGGATACCAGAATTTCTCTTACCTTCCCATGTTTTTCAAAGTTGATTTGATTTTCTGTCCTAACAGTGCTTCTAAAAAAAAAGAGTTTGAAATGACAGTATTAATTATTATACTGTCGCTAGTAATTAATGCCTTTGTTGCTTACTGTAGAAATGAATGTAGCAAACAAGACTAATTACAATGATTACAGTCCTTCTGTGTACACATCTTTCCATATTTTTTCAGCTTCTGTCTGACATATCTGGTACATTTTCTTCATTTTCCCCTCTTCTCCCTGTTTTTGTGTAAATTTATCAGTGGAATCTAATCCAGCAGCTTCTTCATTGGTAGGGCGCATGGAAGCTGCCCAATGCCAAGCTGAGTATCAAAATGTATCTCAGTATATGATGTACAACATTGTTACTTCACACAGCAGCTGTTATCTGACAAGCTCAGGCTGGTGACTCTGGCAGTGTGTGTGTGTGTGTGTGTGCGAGTGTGTGTGTGTGCACATGTGTGTGTGTGCACGTGTGTGTGTGTGCATGTGTGTGGGTGGAACTGTATGTGGCTCGATGTGTCCTTGAGTGTGTATTCAGCAATTTGGGAGTTAAAGATGGAAAAAGCAGAAGGCCTGGTGTATTGATTTAAAGGCAGAGGTGTACAGTAATCATCATGAAAGCCTTGGAGGAGAAATTAAACTCAAGGCAGAGAGAGATATGAGAAATGGTGGGTGATTTTCATTTGAAGGAGTGAATCAGCTTCTTGGCAGATGAGCTTGTGGAGAAGATTGGTATCAGTGAAGAAACTTCTTTCCTGCCGATATTCGCTTTGAATGATTTCTAAAACATGGTTGAAATGCACATTTTCGCTTGAATTTTTCTGCTACTGACTCACTTATAGGCGAGTGGAGGGACATTGGGGGAAAAAAAAGATGAAACCAGTAACGGACATAAACAAAATTTGTCATGGATGTGAAGCGCTTTCATTGACATTTGAATTTTTTGAACATCTCAGAGCAGAACTAAAGGACAGAGGAGACTAAAAACATGCTTGTGACATTAAAGATGATTTTTAAGAAAACAACATACTTAAAGTGATTAATTTTATCTCAGATAACAAAGTTAATCAGGCTCCTAAGACAATGAACGACAATCAGACTATTTAGTTTCTAACATTTCTGTCATGTTTTCAGAAATTTCCAGATGGTGAAGTTGAGATTTGTTATTTTTCATGTTTGTACCTATGAAGCCACAAAAATTGATGTTTTAAAGTGGCAGGGTGCAAAACGCAATAATAAAGAACAGGTTCTACTTAGAGGCGCTCAGCAGTTTGCTTTCAGAAAAACATTACTGCTCACTTGATTGTAAGCAAAAGCCAGCCAACTTCACTTTTATTGTACAGTATCCTTTCAGCTTTCTTTATACGAGGTTGACTAAGCATAACTATCACCGTTAATGCTATTTTTGTGCATATGCATTTTTAAATAACTGTATGCATTATAAATGGCAACAGTCACTGGGAGAACTCTGCATATAAGTTAAATTTGAGACAGCCAGGACTGATTAAAGAGTTTCCACAGTTTCCACTATTGTCTTCTTTTTCCTCTCAGATTTTGTATTTCTTTAATGTCCCTTCTTTTGGTAAATACTGTGAAGCATCTTGTAACTAAACTCTCTTTATTAGGTGCATCTCTTTAGCTGCTTGTAATAGAAATTTCTAATCAGACAGCATCAGAATGGGAAAGAATGGAATAGAATAGAAATGAAAATTGACTGAACTGAGTAGTTTGGAATATGTGTTAAATAGAAATGTTAAATCTTGAAGCACATTGTCTACAGCAGAAGAAGACCACTCCAGGTGTCACGGCTTTTAGTTAGGGACAGAAAACTGAGGCTACAGCTCACCCAACTTGGCTTAGAGTATATGGCATAAACAGCATAAAAGCATGGATCCATCAGATCTGTATAAACAGTTCAGGCTGGTTGGGGTTGGTGTAATAGTGTGGGAGATATTTTTTCTCAGCAGAATTTTGGGCCCAATAGCACCAACTGAGCATAGTTTAAACACCTGAGTTTCATTGCTGACCACGTCCGTCCCTCCATGACCACGGTGTGCCGATATTCTGGTGAGCGCTTCCAGCAGATTAATGCACCATGTCACGAAGCTCAGATGACTTCAAACTGGTTTCTTTAACACGATAATGGGTTCACTGTGCCCTCTGCAGTCACCAGTTTTCAATGCAATAGAGCACCTTTCGGTTGTGGTGGAACCAAAGTTGACAAATCTGGAGCAACCGTGTGATGCTATCACAGCAATATGGACCAAAGTCTGTGCTTAATATTTCCAACACTTTGGTGAACCTGTGCCATGAACTGTACTTAAGGAAACCCAGTATTTCAAGATGAAACTAATGAAGTTGTAGGTTAGAATATATATGGTGAGGAAAGGTCATTTAGAAATAAAGTTATTATTATTATTGTAATCAAAAGAATCCTACACCTAAAATGTTTTAAGAGAAATCCAAAGTAAAGGAAAATCAAGATTCGGTGCATAGTCCACCCGCCTTCTCATCATCAGGGCTCTCAAAATCAAGACCTTTTTTTTTTTTTTTTACAAGACGGAACACTTGGGCTCTTTGCTTTGTTAACACTGTTCCTTTTTCTGCTTTTGTCACAGCTCGTAGCATCAGACGGTGTCCAGGAGAGCACTGCAGTTACCGTGACCATAACAGTGTTGGATGCTAACGACAACACTCCGACATTTCCGAATGTTTCCTATAATGTGAACCTGTTTATCAACATGATGCCTGGAGAAGCCGTGTTACAGGTATACACTGTCAAACGCATACAGGTTGATAACGCATCTAGTCTGTGGCAGCTTTAGCAGCATACTCATTAAAGCTTTTCTCTGAGAATGTTTATAAGTGTTTGGACATGCATTTGATCTCTGTGTATGCATGTGTCTTTTCCTAGCTGTCAGCATTTGACTCCGATGCAGGTCAAAATGGTCACATCACGTATCGAATTTTGGCTGGTCACCAAGGACACTTTGTCATAGGCAACAGGTAAATTGATGAGTGGCATTGTAATTTTTTTATTTACTTTTAGCATTGAGGGAATATGCTTGTTTGCTATTTTGTTTCAATTTTGAGAAGACTGATTTCTCTCAGCAACCATTAATCGCTCAGATCAACATAAAGGCTCTAAACAGGGGAAACAGCTCGCCCGGCCTAATCTATGCGGAAATTTTAAAAAATAACGTATAGGTCTAACAATGACAATGAGTGAAACGAAGGCATCATGCTCACTTGGGATTTATTGTGGCCTTAAGGTCGCCAGGAAACCAACAGAGCATTGCGGTGGATAGAACTGCTGCCTAAGATGTTGCTTGGAATAAATAGTTATGTAGGTGATTTTCTTGTATAGCTCAGGTAAAAGTTAGAAAGTGTGATAAGTATTTATAATCAGATAAACTTAACTATTTCCACAGCAGTGGGATCATCACTGTGGCACCAGGCGTGGAGTTAAGTGTTGGGCGGAGCTATGCGCTGACCGTAGAAGCCATGGACAACGGGCCTGAACCTCACCGAAGGTAAGGGTGATTCGTCAGGCATTTCCTTTGTCCGGCTGGTGAGGAAGCTCGAAAGGTCATCAGATTTCCGGAGCGTCCACACTCATCATCAGACACTGCACATCTCTGTCTGTTGCTTCCCACTTTGTTACCCCTCTCCTGTCACTCTATCTGTTCACCATTTTCAGACAAGTTGTTTTCATTCTTAGAAAAAAAAAGAAAAAAAATATATTATAAATTATAGTTTTAAATTGGAATAGAGCTGAAAAGGAGTCTGAAACAAGAAAATGGATGGTGTGAGTGCGAGGGGGGGAAAGAAGCAAGGCGGAATAAAAGGGTGCCTCAAGACACCCTCTTCTTGAGAGCAGAAAGAAAATTATACTGTCTGTGACTCAAAAAAGGAACAATTTTAGCAAAATACCGACATATGTGGCATCTGAAATACCACCACGAGTGAAAGAAACAAAATGTAGTGCACTATGTTCGGTTGCCTTCAAGGACTTGATAACGTGACTTTTTAAAATGTTTTCTTCTTTCCTGTTTTGTGCTCGTCATCTCTACATCATTAATTGAATCAATAAGGACCATAACTTTAAGCAAATCACAATTCCACGCCATTCTCCAACCAGCTTTATTAAATGAAAAAGGCACCTGCTCCTAATACATTGTAAACTCTTTGTATGTATCGATTTGTTAGCTATAGTCTGGCAGAGATGTGAAATTTTAGTTTCAGCAGTTACCATACAATATATGAGAACAGAAGCAAATCCAACCATTGAACCACTCGCCCACTTGAACACACATTGATGTAGCAGCTGCACTCTCGGGGAGAGTTTGATTTTTTTTGAGTGTTTTGTGCCGCTCCATGCTGCAACTTGACGCAAGAAACAAAAGAGACTCACTGGGAACAAGCCATGAGCTTTTGTGTATAACAGCTACGCTTAGACTGTTTGATGTACGTCATCCTTCTTTTTGTGTTCCACACAGTTTTGTTTTTTTGTTTGTCTTGTTGTATATCATCAGATAGAGGAACACCATAAAGAAGACTCCACAAAAGCATCTGAGTAATTGGCATCAGTGAAAACAAAAGTCATACACACTGATCTACATCGCCAGACAGCTTTCTGATACTCGAAGCGGGTTTGGGTGTTGTTCTTTGTATTCTGCGCTTGGGAATCGCGCAGCAAAAGGACAAATTAACACTGCGCGTCCTTGTAGAAAGGACAAACAAGCCGAGTCCCTGCTTTACAAATGAGAAGCACAGAACAAAAGCAACACTTAGGTGCAAGCATGGGGAAACATTTAATCAAGGTTGTTTTGTTTTTTTTACCTTACACACTGCTTGAGGAAAAAGCACAGGGCAACACTGATGTAAGATGAGAAGGTCAGTGGAAAATATATATAAATTTCTGATTATAACATACATTTGAGGATGTGATTGAATACTTGGACATTTAATTTGAACTGTCAGTGGGCACTCGGGGAGACTTCTGCTCTCTTTAGAAACCTGACAAAAATGCACCTGTATTCAATCAACTTCCCTGAGACGTGGTTAAAATGCTGGAAGGTGTAAAATGAACGTTTTTGCATATGACAGGGTGTGTGTATCAGCAGTGTGCAGCATGTGTAGTGTGGTGTCACTCCAAATAAAGTACCTGTGCCTAAAGTTCATTCAGATATTCCCACAGCTTTGACAGAATAACGCACTCTACTCATGCACTATTATGCAGGCAAATGTATGTGCTGGTGCATGGGCAAGATTTGAGAATACAGTGTAGCTCAGCTCACTTATGATGTGTGAGGTAAGAGCTTCATTAATCAGGGGGTTGTATTTTGATAGCTGCTATTTTGATTAGAGGTAATATCTTACATGTAGTTTTGGAAATGCACACTTTAATGTACATATTAAAGTGTAGCTTGTGAATTTTTAACTGAAGATTTCAACTGTGACACTGGGAAACCTGCACCTCAGAGAGATCAATTGATACATTTCCTATAAATGACAAGAAATGTATTATGCCACATGCTTAAATACACCCAGTTCTCTCATTTTGTAGGAACTGTCTAGTGCTGACGGTACAGTATGTAAGAAAATCAAACAAAAGACTTCCAAAACAGTTGGAATCAATATATTAACTTCAGCTCATGTGTTATTAGCCTGACCTGCCACAAACATGTTGCGTGATTATAACTTAACTTTTGCTCGGTTTTAAGGGTGAAGAAATTATTTACGAGTACATTTCCTAAATTTCAGTTGTCCCTTTTGTGACGTTTACTCGCTTTGCATTGGAGAAATTGCACTTATCGGATGAAGTAACTTCATTTTTATTCAGACAATCAATCGTAGAGGTTACTGCTATAACACTTATTCACAATGTTAATTTGACCAGTCAGAAACATCAGAAATATCCAGACCACATGGGTTTTCCTCTTGATAACAGACACCGGTGTGCCCTTGTGTGTTTTACTATTAATTTCAAACAGTAGTTAAATTTGTCTCAATGCTGATAGGATTTTGGAAAGCTAATAATAAAATGCCCAATGCCTTTCATCTCAAGCTCCCAAAGTTAAGGTACTTTATAAAGCATTAAAGTTTTTTACTCTGAATCAACCTACCACCTCTAATACATTAATTCAACAAGACTGATAATGTCTAACGTGTAGAGCAAGAAGGTATGTCTTGCATGCCTTTCTTAATATGATCACATTGCTTTTTCGGAGCAATATTTCTCAGTCATTCCAAAACTAGAGCTCTTTTTTATCCTTCCAACCATGAAGCTGCCAAATCAATATAGAATGTGAACTTCTGCAGATTGAGGTGGTTCCAGTGATTGGCATGGAGATTGTCCCCAAATTTCCCCAGACCCCCGTTTATCTCAGCTGAAAACGTAACCTGCATGACAAATCAATATCTCTCTGTGCTACAGTACCTGATTTGTTAAAACTATGAATCAGGACTCGAAATGAGCCGCGTCCTCATTATGATGGTGGCTAACAAAAATCAAAAAAATGTATTTTTCAGGTATTGTGTTAGAGCTCTAGAACTAATTAAATAGATCACCACAAGAGAGAGAAGATTACACAGACAAAAAAGAGATCATTTTTACTGTACCTTACATGTCATGGGGTGAATTATGAAAGGGAGCACAAGTGATGTAATGTATCAGCTAAAGCTTGCAAGCTTAGTTAACAAGATACATTGACTGTATAAGTGCATCACCCAGACATCAATACCTGCTCTTTAGTACTAAAGAGTAAGATAATGGAAAAAAAAATACTAAAAATTCACTCACCAAAACTGGAGCAGAGGCTTTTGAATGGGTCATGTATGTGATTTTTCTGATATTTAGCTGATAAATTAATTAGCTTCAAACGGCACCAACGCCATAGACACAATCAAAAGGTCCAGTTCAGTAACTTTCATTATCTGAGGTGAAAAAAGCCAACAGCTTTAACCACCAGAATGATTTCCCTTTTACTCAACGATTATCTTTAGCTTTTAGCAATTCAGTCAGGTAAGCATTTAAAAAATTCAGCCCCATGCAGTTAGCATGAAAGGGGAGATCTAGACTATATCTACCAGGCTGCCATGCTGTTTAATGCTCTTAACTTTTCAATGGAGACTTTTGAAGACAGCCTTAAGAAACAAGAGTTTTTGACACTTCTGGTTCTGATTTTCCAACCCTTGAGGTTCCCTGTTTAAGTCAAGATGAATACTACATTCACACTAGGGCAAACATTAAGAAGATCATCAGGTTTTGATCACCAAACATATTTTAATGTTAGACAAGAGTAAATACAAAAATGCAGTTTATTAACTGAAGAATAAAGGTTATCCAAACCTGCCTGACCCTATGTGTGAATGTAAATGCTCCCTAAACCTAATAACTGGTTGTGCCACACTTGGCAGCAAGAACTGCAATCAAGCAATAGGTGATAACTGCTAATGAGTCTTTCACATCACTGTGGAGGAATTTTGTCCCACTTTTCTTTGCTGAATTATTTTAATGATTTTCATGAAAGTGAAAGAGTCTGGACACTGACTAGGCCAAAACCTTCAATTCAGTTTCAGTTTTTGAGAGCAAAATTCATGGTTCCATCTATTACAACAAATCATCTAGTTCCTGAATCTGCAAAGCAGCCTCAGGCTATCACATTACCACCACCATGTTTGACTGTTCTGTAGATATCATTCTGGGGTCTTCTGGATGGGTCGTTAAATGTGATTTAATTTTGAATATAGGTTCATCAGTATTTCTCTATTTTTAGATAATGACACTCATTTTAGTTACCCCTTTCTAGAATCACAGATGTCAGTGACTTTGTTGGTCAGCTGTTTATCAGCTGGGGGTTACTTTTTTATAAAAGGACCAGGCAGCTTTCCATAATTTTTCACCATTTTTTAAATAAAATCATGATTTAAAAACTAAAATTTGCATTAACTTTTTTCTAATATTGATATAGTTCGATGATCTGAAACATATAAGTGTGACAAGCATGCAAAAAAACTAAGAAATCAAGAAGTTGGCAAATACTTCATCATGACACTGTATAGTTTCATGCAAACATGAAAACATTGGGTATTGAAGCTTTGGAAAACTCATTTAAATTTAATTTGCCACACCTGCTCATTGAGCAGTGGAAAGGGGTAGGGTTTGTATTGCTGGCTTCCATTGAAATAACATGTAGCCAGTCACTTCTACATTATCTACAGAAAACCGATGCTAATTTCTTTATGCTTGTGAACAAATGTATGCTAAGTAGCCTAAATGTGAAACAGGAGTTTTTGTTAATGTTTAGAACTGCCATTTAATGCTAAAAATATTCAATATACAGCTTGACACCTAACTCGATAATGATTTGTTGGACCAAACTTGAAAAGTCTAAACAGGTTATTTGTGTTTCCCAGCGCTCTGAATGGTGACTCAAAGCTGAAGTGAGGTCAGTCGCTTATAAATGTGTGTTCAGAACATTGTTCTCAAGATTAAACATCTGCCTACTCTTTTAATTTGTGTCAAAGAACTTAAGGTAGCCAGACGTGATTGCAAGAACAGATTGCAGCTTTGTGTTTGTACCTACAAAGAGAAGCATTCGTATACAACCATATATGTGAGAGAAGAAAAAAAGGCAATAATTTGAAGACAGAGAATTTTTGGATGTCAAACCTGAAGACAAAAAAGTCTCAGAGACAGTATAAATCATGTCTGAATCATCTCCAGTCAATTGGTTTTCATCAATAATGCCATCTGAATTGTGTTGATTAAACACTGGCTCCCAGTCTCTCTGGTGGCTTACATTTTCCAGCCTTTATTTAGTTGTTTATTTAT
>VURO01040986.1:0-10802 GCA_015108175.1 Pelvicachromis taeniatus
CTGTCCATCTAATGTGACTGAGCTGGAGCTGTTTTGCAAAGAAGAATGGGCAAGAATTTCAAGCTCTAGAGTCAAACCCTAAAAGACTGGCAGCTGTAATTGCAGCAAAAGGTGGTTCTACCAAGTATTGACTCAGGGGGCTGAATAATTACGCACACCCCACTTTTCAGTTATTTATTTGTAAAACATGTTTGGAATCATGTATGATTTTGGTTCCACTTCTCACGTGTACACCACTTTGTATTGATCTTTCACGTGGAATTCCAATAAAATTGATTCATGTTTGTGGCTGTAATGTGACAAAATGTGGAAAAGTTCAAGGGGGCCGAATACTTTTGCAAGCCACTGTATGTATGTATGTATGTATGTATGTATGTGTATATATTAATAATACACAATATATAATAGTTTCTAGTCAATTCTAGTCAACTCTCCTCACATTACGCTTTCTTGTCAGCAAGACCTCAGGACTATATTGCTTACCTCCACTTCAACAAAACATTTTTTGTCTGCACAAGTCATTAAGTAGGATTTACATAGCTTACTATGTGATACTTATAAGCACATGCTTATCATCTTCATTTACAAAAAAATCACAAAACAAAAAACACACGGCACCTGAAATACAAAATGGGAAGTATACAAACAAAAATACAATTTTGCTATTGTGTGTGTGTGTGTGTGTGTGTGTGTGTGTGTGTGTGTGTGGAGAGAGAGAGAGAGAGAGAGAGAGAGAGAGAGAGAGAGAGAGAAAGAGAGAGAGAGAGAGATTGAGAGAGAGAGAAAGAATGATTGGAAACTTGTGAATCTCTGTGTATGAGCATTTGACATGTAACATACTTGATAATGAGTCTCAGAGAATGCAATAATGCCCCCTGGGAGCCAGAGGCAGACAGTCAAAGACTCAGGAGAGCTGCGCTGTCCACAGACCACAGGAGTGTTGGAGACCTGAGGTCACACACATAGATAAAAACCATTGGTCCAACCCAGCAGAGTGAAGAGGGGGGACCTGGCGGAGAGCCCACAGCCAAAGGGTAGGAGTGCCAGACAACCAGAGGCAGCAGGCAGCCACCCCAGCAGAGGCCAGCCTTCCCAGCATGAGCTTAGGATGGGAACTCAAGAACCACTTGAGAGAGATGACTTGACAAAGAGGTCCAAGCCTCCCCATACCACAACCTCAAGGGAGAAGACTAGCAAACGCCAAAATGCCCACCTAGGGTGCTGTTCGAGTGCTAGTTCCAGCCAGGCGTCCCCACTGGTTGTTGCAAGTGCAACAACCAGTGGGTATCAGCAGGACTGGCCCCAGATCAACAGCCAACCGTCACTAAAGACCAGGTGCAGGAAACAGGGGTGTAGGCCACCTGTAACACTTCTTAGTGTTAAAGGTGGCATGTGTTGGTGTATGTCACAGTACGAGTCAATAGTGAGTAGGACTGTGTGAAATCTAGACTAAACCACTATTTAAAATGAGGGAACAGATGCAACATGAGAATGTGGCAGCTGGTTAACAGTGCTCATCCGACGAACTGTGGCACATGTTACAACCCTCCCCAAGACCCTGTGTGTAAAAGTGACTGATCACCAGAGGAAGCAGGGGGAGGAGAAGGCATGGGATATCTAAGACCAGGAGACTACCCTAGAAGAAGAGAGCCACTTCTGCTGGTTCAGTAAGCACTTCTATGTCCTCTACCACACTGCAGGACAACAAAAAGTGAGCCAGAGGCCCGTGCAAACAGAAACCTAGAGCACCACTGCACTCAAGGCTGGCACATTGCTATAAAGAGTATTCTAACTTGTGCAGACAGGCCCAAAGTCTGGGGGCCCATATGCACATGGAGTCAGTGACCCACACAGATACTCCGAAAACAGCACACAGTAGCCCTCCATCCCCTAGGAAGCCACCAGACACCCATAGCCCCAGAGACCACCCCAGTGACCTGCAAGGCACGCAGGGAGATGAGACTACAGCTGACCACCCCCAACTAATGGAGTTGATTAGTGTGGACCAAAGAGAAATATATTCATCCAACTGTTTTTTGAGGTGGCAGACATTCTCTCCAAACTAATGTGATCTAGAAATAATTTTCAAATTAATCCCATCTTGTCTGGCAACTTTCTGCAAAATTATCATCTGAATGCACTGTTGTGCCATTTTACTTTTCCAAGAAGAGCTGTATAAGTTTTACGTAGACTCCTTTATCTATTTGTTCATTTCTAATAAATTACACGTATTGTATGGCAATGTCTAAGCTGACAGGCAGGAGAAAAAGAGAAAAGCAGGGGAGAAAATGGGAGAAAATATAACAGACCCCAAATAGAAGGATGGAGCACAAATAGAAAAGTACGATATATCACCAACTGCTGTACCTCTAAGAAAAATCAAATGGACAAAAACAACAATCATACAGCACCTGGAACACAAAACTATGAAAATGCAAATATACATAAATAAACAATCTTCTTGTGGTGTGTATGTGTGTAAGAAAGTGACTGTCTGTGTATGTGACTTTCACAGTCATGAAATGTTCTTGATAATGAAGGTGGGAAACCACAATAAGACCCTCCCAGGAGCCAGAAGCAGACAGAGATAGATTCAGGTGATCAGGGCCATCCGCACAGCAACAACTGCACATCCATCCCAGCAGTAGAAGAATTGAAGTCCCTAGATGGGGCTCCCGGGGCCAAAGGGCGAGAGTCACTGCCTTTCTATTATGGATCAGGTTGCTCCTAACAAAATTAGCCATAGTTCTGTTGTCTCTCTCTCACCCTTATTAAATAGTGATGCTCGTGGTTGTCAGGAAACAGCCTTTTCAGACTAGGTTTTCAAAAGCAGCACTCCACTGAAACTGTTCTTTTAAAGGTCTTTAATGATCTTTTTGCTTTGTGCTCGTGCTGCTTGACCACAGTGCTGCTTTTGATAATGACCATAATATTTTACTTACTAGGCTTGAGGTTTTGGCTGGTATCTCTCTAAACACTAGATTGGTTTTCCTTCTATTTATCTGGGAGGACATTCTCTGTTCAGGCAAACAGATTCTCTTCCTACGCTGCTTGTTTAACTCATGGGGTTCCATCCTAGGTCCATTGTAAGTCTCCTTTTACATGCTTCCTTTAGTTGGTATTATTCAATCTTCCTCAGACATTTTGTATTATTTTTATGCTGATGATGTTTAACAGTACTATGTCTTTTAATCCTCACCAGCTGGATCAGTTGTCTACCTTAGTTGACTGTTTATCTCATTAGTTACTTGCTTTCCAACAATTGCTTTGTTATAAACTCTGACAAGACTGAGGCCACGATTATAGTTCCTCCTGATATACACTCAAGAAGCAGTCTGTCGATTGCTTCTTTTTGCTCATCTTTAAAAACCAGTGTTGGTCATTTTGGTGTAATATTTGATTCCTCCTTGAACTTTGATTCACATATAAAATCTTGCTTATGATCCTATTTCTTTCATTTAAGGAATATCTCTAAATTATAGTTTTCTCCTATGAAATGGGGAACGTTGTTCATGTATTTGTTTTATGCGCTTAGATTATTGTAATGCCCTTTATTTTGGCTGAAACAAATCATCTCTGTCACGCCTTAAGCAATAAAAAATGCTGCAGCGAGATTCCTGACACACTCTCTTTTATGTTTTTAATATTGGCTCCTGGTTGATATTTGAATTCATTTTATGAGTCTCATAATTTCATACAGACCAGTAAATGAACAATCTCCGCACTATTTGTCCCAACACACTGCTGCTCGCTGTCTTCATTCACAAGCTCAAAATCTATTAGTTGTACCTCATACAAGAGTGAAAACTAGGGTGGACAAAAATAAGTGAAAGTAATAAAGAATTATAACACTTAAATACTTCTACGTTTACATGCATAAGTGATCAACAGGGATGGAAATGAAAAGACTTGCAATGGTTTTGTCATAGTTTTCAAAAATCTTGGGTCTGTGCTGCTGCACTCAGTAGTTTAGACTAATAAGATGGACATTGAAATGTCTGCTGTGTCTCTTGTTGATTTTATCTTTTAACTGTGAAAATTTAGGGGTTTTTTTTGTCTGTGCATAAATTGTGGAAGTATTTGGCTCTTCTCTCTTGTGTTTTCAGTCTCAATTCATCAGCTGACACCAAAAAAGTCATAACAGCAGATGTTATTATTAGTGCATCTGGTAAACTGGCTTGAAATCATCACCATTTTGAGATTGTTGTTAGTGTTTGTTGCCTTTAACAACCATCGGCTTGTATCGGAATTATTTTGCTGATTCAAACTTACCAAGAGGTGATTTTTGTTCTTATGAATCATAGATGTGTGTTCATGCAGACTGAAATGCTGAATACTGACATGAAAGAGGGCCTCACACGGTGTGTCCCATCGTCTTCAGTTTCACCCTGTGATAAAAGAGCTTATTGTGTCTGTCCCTTAGGGCAGGCCTGTCTGCTTACTTCCACGCACCAGTGCACACACGCGCACACACACGCACACACACGCACACACACACTTTTCTTTGTGGATAGAAAGGTGAGAACAAATGACATCAGTTATTTATCATTTATTAATCCATTGCATTGGCTATTACTTCCAGTTTTATTTCTTTTTCTAGTTTTCAATCTAAAAATGGATCTCGCACAGAAAGGCAGACTCAAGTCTTATACTTGTTATATTTTCTTTGACAATAAAAGCTGTAGGAATGACTTGATAAAAAATGTTGCAAACCCAGAAAAAAATGGGCTGAATAGGAATGAAATGAAAAATATGTGGTTAACATTGCTGTATTGAAGGAACAATCAAGTTCAAACGCAGGATCTTGCTTTGTTATCAACACTTGCGTATGAATGTGGTAGTTTTTGTGCAAAACCATTTTTTTCTTCCAAAATCAACCCTGCAGTAGTTCTTCATGGTCCATAACCATATTAAGATCTCTTTCTGAAAACCTTTCATCTCCTTGGAAATAACCTTTTAATTTATGTATGACCTTCTTTTACAGCTACACAGTTAAAAATTTACGGCTAGAATTTCCAATCCAACTTTATTTATAGAGCACATTAAAAACTACACAGTTGACCAAAGTGCTTTCCAGTAAAAACAGAGACGTTATTGACAGAGAATTTCTGTCAATAACGTCCTCTGATACTCAGATGAGAGATATTTGAGTTAGCAAGGGTATTTATACGCTCAAGTTTCAAGTTTTTTTCCAGTTAATTCTCAACCCTAGCTTGGATAAAGTAGATTCTTTCACAATGTCAACCAAATGCTAAGAGATTCTTCTTATGTTTTTTGTGAGTATGATGGGTCCCAATTGTGCCAAATATGTGGCTGATGGTTTGTTTAAATAGTCTTCCAGGGCTTTGCACAGTGACTACGAGTGTGTAACGTACAACTCAGAAGCATTTTTTATGTCTCAAGAGATTTAATTAAATTCTGTTTTATTTATATAGTGCCAAATCACACTGCCAGTCATTTCACGGCACTCAAGATTAAGGGAAATATTTTCCATCAGTAATGAGATAACAGCTATTGTTAGAAAATGATTTTGCCTGTAAATATATGTTTTTAATATCTGATGGACATTTGGATACAATTTTTATTGCTTTTAGAAAACATCGTGAATCTGTATCAATAATCAATAAACACTACTGTTTTTCTGTAAAACGTAGCAAAAATAGCCCAGTATATTGAACTAGCCACTCAATTCATATTCATATGGCTTTCTGTAATGTGTATTAAATGGCCTAAAGATTGAGGAAAAACTAATATGATGACTGTGACATACAGGTCAGTGAACCACAACAATATGTCTGAGGCTTAATTTGATGTACCAAGAACAGGAAATGGCAAAGGCTGTGTGTGTGTGTGTGTGTGTCAGATAATGGGGAGGGGTGGGGTATGGTTAAGAGTAATAGCAGGAGGAGAAAATTTTGCGGGAGGAAATGACCTGAGGCAGAGCTTGTGATTTAGTACACATGATAACAACACAAGATCCTCAGGAGGGGCTCAAGTTCAGCTGTGAAATCAAAGTAACATCAACAATATGGACTATAGTCCACTGTCTATGTAAAAAAAATATTCTCTTTTGTGTTTTTATCGGTGGATCACTTTGACCTCTTAGACGTCAACTAAGGCTCTCAGTAGTCAGCTAATGACAGAAATTATTAAACATAATTCCTCCAAATTCTCAAACAGCATAAATATTTTGTTTAATACCCTAACATTTCACATAATATGATCTGAGCCTTAAAAGCCAACAAAATGCTTTATAATTTATTACTTATTGCTGTTATTTAAATTACTCAATAAATTATTTAATTAGTATTTAAATAATTCAAAATGTTGCTGCTACTTTTTGAGAAATGGCCTCACTTTGGCTCAAGAAAACATTGGTATACAGTATAGTTCATGGTTGGCTTTATGACCGCAAGGTGCCCAGGTCCTGTGGCCCTAAAACAAGCCCAAATCATCCCCTTTCCACAACCATACTGGAAATATATGTCTGACGTTTTTACGCCATGCTTCATTTTCAACAAACAAGGCATTGTGCATTCAAACATCTCAAACATGTCCAAATGATACTATTATAGTTCTTGTTTGGTTAGAGATGACTACATGTGAATATGAACAGAATTATAAACCAAAATGTAATCTCTATGAGTAATTTTTATGGGGTGGCTGTCTCTCAGAAGGTAGCGCAGGTCATTTACTTATTGAAAGGTTGGTGGTTTAATCCCTCACTGCTCCAGACTGTATGCCAAAGTATCCTAATTGAGTTCTCAATTAGAGTAGTAAAGCACTATACAAGAACCAGTCCATTTATGTTAAATACATGGGAGAAAAGAGAATGTACCTTATTATTAATTATTTGCAATTTTCCACAGCAGCTTATTAATCAACCAAAGACCAAAGACAGACTTTTAATTTATTTGAAAGCCTGATGCTTGGCCCTGTCCACCCTAGCTGGATAACTCAAAAACCATACTTATTTGTTATCATCTATCATCCACCTGGGCCTTACACACAGTTTCTGTCTGATATTTTAGACGTTTAATCTGATTGTGTGCTCAACTCAGATAAAATAATAATTTTAATGACTTTTAACATTTATTTAGAAAAATGACAGTCTCAACACAGCGTTTAATCTATTATTAGACTCTATTGACTTCTCTCGTAATATAAAAGAACCATCACTTTAATCACACTCTAGATCATGTTTTAACATATGGCATAGAAACTGAACATTTAACGGTGTTTCCTAAAAACCCTCTCTTGTCCAATCATTTTCTGATAACATTTAAATTTGCCAATAATTGATTACACAGCAGTGGGGAGTAGATTTCATCACATTATTATCTTCAATGCCCTGTACCAACATAGAGCGGAGCAGGTACCTGAACACTACAACAGAGGTCGATTATGTTGTTAATAATTTGACCTCCTCACTGCGTATGACTCTGGATACTGTAGCTCCTGTGAAAAATAGAGCCTCAAATCAGAAGTATTTGACTCCAAGTGCTTGCTCATAGCGGGTCATATGATTGTTGAGTTTTTATCTGTATGTATTACTATAGAGTCTACCTTACAATATAAAGCACCTTGAGGCGACTGTTGTTGTGATTTGGTGCTGCATAAATAAAATTGAATATTAGGATTAAGAATATGCCACAGCTCTGACATTGAAAAGTCATTCATGAAAGCTTTAATTACCCTTGTTGAGTGTAAGATTGAAGCAGTTTTTGTAGAGGATTAATATAGTTCTGGGTCCAACCATCAATTAAAGTCATTACCCCAAATGAAAAGACATATTAGGAAGCCCAGGAAACAGAGAAACTCACCTGTCACCTCTGGCTTATTTCTATTGGCACAGTGATGAACCTGGTGGTTGTTTGTGGCTGCAGAGTGTGAAATGTCATGGACTGAGGCAGTAGTAGGGCACAACATTGGGGTGGGAAGAGGCTGAGGCACACGGAGTACAGATTTTGTTAGCCTACAAGACTGGTGACCATCGTATGGCGTCCATGACTGATAGTTTTCCTAGCCTAGCCTTTTATTGAGTTTTAAGTAAATGCATGTGTTTTAGCTTCTCACAATCAGCAACAACATGATTAAGTTTATGACAGAAGAAAATTTCTTTACCCCGGGTCCCAAACCAGTATTGGCCAAAGGAGGCTCTGGGTCTACACAAAATCTCTGTGGTCGTTCAGCATGGAAGGGGAGATCATACAACATATACTCATCTGCCAATATAGCAGCCTGCCCACTGTTGTTGCCCACTGCCTATTTAAACACACCCTAATACACTCAGACCAAAGAACAGTATGTATTTAGCTAAGCACTTACCTGCACTAACTCAAGAAACATTACAGAATATTCTAGAAAACTAGACACTCAACTCACTAGTACCTCAAAGACGATACTAATCCAATGCAATACCTCACTTGGTGTTGGTTCTCACTGTAGTATTGCATCACTTCCTGTTTCTGTTACAATGCACAGTTTGTTTTTTGTTCCTGTAGCTGTAATCTTATGATCTTGTCTGTGTAATCTTTACTGTAATCTTCTCATGCTTTATCCAAAACAGACTCTCTATTGAAATTCCCAGCTAACTATATTCAGTGTATTTATTCAGTTTCTTTAGTGTTTACTATCTTTGTTTAGCAGCATGGCTTCTTCATCTGTTCTTTCCTCACTTTCCCGCTCAGTGTGTCAGATGTTTAGCTACTCCTTGGCTTTCTTTAGTAATAATAATACTTATGAGAAATGTAGCCTCTATGCAGCACTAGAAGTCAGGTTTAGTCAATGGCAGACCTGGCTCCAAACCCTGGAAAATCCTGTTGCTAGCCAGCTAGAAAAACAGGCTGGCTGGGTGATGGTGAAGAGGAAGAAGAGACTTTCATTACTGACAATTTTGTTTTGAGAAATGTGAAGTTAGAGACACCAGGAGCTATAGTCAGTTGTCTTCTAGGGGCCAGAGCAGGTGACACTGAAGGAAAACTTAAACTGCTGGATAAGGTTAAACTGTTACATCGGACAAAGGACTGGAGAGACAAGCCTTCAAATGGGAAGCGTGAAAAACATTATGGATCCTCATATTCTGAGAAAGTTTGAGTTTAACAGATAACAGAATCAACTTCGAATGGCCCAATGAAACTGGGGGAACGTTTTCTGGACAGGAACATACCGGGTTGACGACCAGACTTTCTGGCAGGGGCGTAAGCTGGGGCTGGGATCTGCTTCCTATTGGGCAGTTGTTCATTCTGTTGTTTGGTGCTCAGCAGCGCCATCCAGGTTGCCCTCGACAGCCGTCGGCACCTGGAGAAAGCTCACCATCGGGTGACGGAAACAGTGGTTGGTATCCCAGGGAGGACTCGAATGAGAGAAACCTGTGTGGAGGTCATGGTGTTAAGGGTGTACACGATCCAAGCAAGCTGGTTGGTCCAGGTGGTCTGGTTGGAATAAGTGACACAACGTAGGGCGGCTTCCAGCTCCTGGTTGACCCGTTCAATCTGACTGTTTGTCTGGGGTTGGAAACCTGAAGACAGACTAACCTTAGCACAGAGGGAGTACAGGCGGACACATATTCTCGGACATCCTTAACAAGAGACTGCCACCAGAATAGTCTTTGTAAAAATGTTATAGAGTGATTCTAAAAAGGGGACCAACAACATGCACACAAGGAAGACAACTGTCACTGGGAGAAGAAAGAAACTAAGCATTTGTATAGCGCTTTTCTTAGTCATTAAGGACCCAAAGCGCTTTACACTACATTCAGTCATTCACACACAGGTGATGGCAAGCTACATTGTAGCCACAGCTGCCCTGGGTCAGATGGCCGTCAGACGACCGGATGGTCAGAGGGCGACCATCCCTCTGACCATCACCAGTAGGCAAACATGGGGTTAGTATCTTGCCCAAGGATACTTGGCATGTAGACTGGATCGAACCACCGACCTTCCGGTGAGGAGGTGACCCGCTCTACCACCTGAGCTACAGCCACCCCATAAAGCTGCAAGGTAACATACAAGAGGTCATCTAGAGAAACTAGAGCCAAAGTTTCACTAACAATGTAGGTCCCAGCAACGAATGGCTGTCCACCCATGCCTTAAATAAGAGCTATGATTGCTCAGCTTCCACAGGTGGGGAATCAGCCACAGGTGTGTAGGGTGGAGAGTCAGGAAGAGTCCAGCCCATGGATGATTTTACACACAACAATACGGAGAGGAAGAGTGGGGGAGAGAGAGAGAGAGAGAGAGCAAGGAGGGATAAGGATGATCCACTGGGGATCTATGGCTATGACATAAACATAGATGGTTTTGTCAATTAGAAGTCACTAAAAGTAATACTAAATCAATGTGTGACTTTGCTAAAACAAAATCGGATTCTGTAGATTCTGTGGTTCTTTCCTCAGTCGCACCAGACGTGATAAGTTTAGCTGTATGTTCTCCTTAAATTAATGGCTAAAAAGTACCAACGCACATAGCATGGCAAGATGAGTGATGGATTATAATGTTCACAGATGACATTGTGATTTGTAGTGACAGTGGGAAGTAGGTGAAAGGAGTGGAGGTATGCTTAAAGAAGAGGAATAAAAGTCAGTAGACCCAAGAGAGAATGCATGTATATGAATGAGGGGGAGACGAGTCTAACAGTTAAGCTGCAAGGAGGAGAGAACCTCCTGACTGCCAGCATTGCAAATTTGTACCCTGTAAAGGACATTTCTAAACCTGAATATCTCCCATGCACTGCATACTACAGAATTACCTCCTTTTGGTATCTACAGAGGACATTTAGGGCTTTCCAATGATACCAAATGT
>VURO01040990.1:0-14045 GCA_015108175.1 Pelvicachromis taeniatus
CCTGGCAGAGCCCATCACCCACCTGGAACGAATCCGACTTATTGCTGGCTATGCGGACCAAGCTCTTGCAACAGTTGTACAAGGATAGAATGGCCCGTAGCAATGGGCCAGACATCCCATACTCCCAGAGCACCCCCCCACAGGATGTCCCGAGGGACACAGTCAAATGGCTTCTCGAAGGCATGAGAATGTAGATTGGTTGGGCATGTAGACTGGTTGGGCAAACTCCCATGCACCCTCAAGTATTCTTGAGAGGTGCATCCTTTCAAGCACCCTGGCATAGACCTTCCCAGGGAGGCTGAGGAGTGTGATTCCCCTGTAATTGGAACACACCCTCCGGTCCCCCTTCTTAAAGATGGGAACCACCACCCCGGTCTGCCAATCCAGAGGTACTGCCTCAGATCTCCACGCAACATTGTATAGGCGTGTCAACCAAGACAACCCTACAACATCCAGAGCCTTCAGGTACTCGGGGTCGGACCTCATCCACCCCAGGAGCTTTGCCACCAAGGAGTTGTTTAACTGCCTCAGTGACCTCGCCCCCTCTATGGAAGACGTGCCAGTGGGATTAAGGAGGTCCTCAAAGTATTCCTTCCACCATCTGACAATATCCTCAGTCGAAGTCAGCGGTATGAAGTCCAATAACAAAGCACCACTCGGGTTCAGATCTGGGAGGCCATTCTTCCCAATCACGCCCCTCCAGGTCTCGCTGTCATTGCCCACGTGAGCATTGAAGTCTCCCAATAAGACAATAGAGAGACAATAGAGACTCCAAGAAGGCTGGGTACCGCCACTCAGCGCATTAGCGCAGATGACAGTCAGGACCTGCTCCCTGACCCAAAGGCGGAGGGAACAAACCCTCTCGTCCACTGGGAGAAACCCCAACATACAGGCAGCAAGCCAAGGGGATACCAAAATACCCACCCCAGCCCGCCGCCTCTCACCAGGGGCAACTCCAGACTGAGACAGAGTCCAGCCCCTCTCCAGGAGACTGGTTCCATAGCCCAAGCCGTGCGTTGAAGTGAGCCCAACTATATCTAGAACTCAGGCTCCTTCCCCACCAGAGAGGTGACATTCCATGTCCCAATTGCTAGTCTCGGTAGCCGGGGATCGATCCGCAAGGGCTCCTGGCCACCGCCCAGCTCACAAAGAACCCGACCCCTACGGCGCCTGCTGCTGGTGGTGGGCCTGCAGGAGGATGGGCCCATGTCCCTTTTTTGGGCAGTGCCCGGCCGGGCCCAATGGACCCTCCCCGGGCCTGGCTCCAGGGCGGGGTCCCGGTAACCCTATCCTGGGAAGGGTAAACTGTTCCATGCTGGTTCTCTCATAGGGGTCTTGTGAATCGCTCTTTGTCTGGATTCTCACCCAGGACCAATTTGCCATGGGAGATCCCAACCAGTGGGCAAAAAGCCCCCCGACAACACAGCCCCTGGTATCCCTGGGACACACAAACCCCTCGACCATGATAAGGTGGCGATTCGCTGAGTATATTGGCAACAGATTTATGTTTTATTGATCAAATTTTAAAATTAACTTTTGATTTTTGTTTGGCAATTTCACCTACGAGCAACCTTTTATAGAGGTTTTTATCCAAGTGGTGTTGTGCTTGCGATATATGCTAGATTAGTTGTATTACTCTTCATTCTATATTAAACTGCGTTACCACCTTTTACACCTTTGAACATTTATGTGATAAGGCTGGAAAGTTGTTGTTATCTCCAATGTCCAGTTGTCCTATTGTCCAGCTGTGGTATTTTGCTGATGAGAAATACCATTGATGTCAGGGTAACACAAACCTATTGGATTTATTTAATAAGTATCCAATTAGTTATTAGAGCGTCAAGCTCTGAGAGAAAAAATGAAACAAAAAAAACTTACCAACCGAGGCTGTGTAGAGTCTGTTAGTTTGGCAAATAACTTGCAGAGTACAACTGCAAAAAACTACATAAGCAGTTTCATGGCCCACACACAAAAAAACCCCTCACGTTATGAATTTCACAGTATCATGTGACAGATGGCAATGACATGAATTTACCAGTGGTTAGAAAAAGGATGTAAAATGTGTGATGTCTCTATAAGTAAAGGGTAATGTGCAACTTGTAGAGATATGACAATAAAAAACAAATAAAAAGCAAATAAACAAAAAAACAAAGACAATTAAGGGTTAAAAAAAATAACAAATTCATTGCAATAAAAATCCAAAATAACAATTAAATGATCATTTAAGCAGATAGTATGATAACAGTAAGGCCCACATTTCTTGTCTCCACAGCTGTAGATTACACTATCAGTGCTTGTTCACTCCTGTCAGAATTACATTTCTAAATTCTCTTTGTGCAGTTACAGGTAAAAAATATCTAATATTTTATCTAAATGACTGCTTTGTCTTTGTAAAGTTGATCTGAGCCTGAAGCCGGTGACAGTCCAGTTCTACTCCAAGTCCTCCCAAAAGAGAAGAGAAACTTCAGTCTTCATGCAGTTCAACCACACCTGTCATAATCTGTATGGTGTTCATGCAGTTTTCTACCTAACAATTACAGCATGTCCAACTGCCTGTTCAGCATATGCAAAAAACATGAGTTCAAGCATGTGATGACAAAGGCTGGCTGATCATGTTTAGAAGCATGATCAGCCAGACATCTGGATGATCATCTGGAATAAACAAAAAACTAAAGAAAACATGTGTTACTTCATCTCTTACTATTATTATTATTTCACACTTCATTTTTTATATACAGAGTTTCAGTGAATAAAGATCTTATGACTTGTCTGCTAAATCACAGTAATACAGGGTAATCCAGGTTATACAATAAGAAAATGTATAGCTCAAATAGCAAATAAGGTTGTTGCAGTAAATTGATACAGTATAATCATCTGGTGTGTGGTGCCTCCTGCTGAGAGACAAAAAAAGAGCATTAAGGCATTTGACTTTTGATATGTATGTGTAATATACATATTTTGATGCATTTTGTTATTCTTATCAGCATATGGTGACATATACATGTGAGAAGTGCAATCTACAGAAAGACACGTGCAAGCGTTATTAGTTAAATACAGGCAGATTACTGCAATGCACATACCTACCTACAGATCCACTTCAGTTCTGTAAACTGCATAATGCCCAGCTGGAATGATTTATAACACTCTATAAGATTTTACTTTCATAGAAGTTCAGGACATACAAGCATAGACGGATATCCTTCTGTAAGTGCCTGAAACAGAAGTCTTGAATATGTTCACCTGAGTCAGTGTAATACTGTAGTTTGCAGACAGAACAGATACAGAGATGTTTGATTGGCAGTTAGTCCAGTAACAGTGGAGCTCTTTGGCCAATGATGAGGAAGTGATTCGTGTGAATTTCTGAGCAGCAGATATTCAAAGCAATGCAATTAAAACATGCTTAAAAAGACTTCAGATCAAAGATCTTTTCATGGTGAGTTTTACATCTCTTGATTTACTGTAGATATCTATACTTTGTATGAGACAGCTTATGACACCTATTAAGAAAAAGTATTTACCTGTTTGAACTTGATTAAAGTTTACTGTAGTCTCATTTAATCCAATGAAATAATAAAAGGAGTGCATTTTCCCACCCTTAATAACATGGACTCTTCACTTCAACATTTGCCTGTATGAATCTTCCTTTCAGCTCATTATTGTTCACAGGAAGCAGGTGATGATTACACCTTAAGAACTGAAGATGCTGCTTTTTAAGTATCTCATTAATGTTTGAAAACAGTTTTCTGAATCTGACCATATATAACAACTACACTCACTCAACACTGTTTATCTCACTTTATTTGCTTTAAAATACATGAGTGGCAACAAAAACACTAGAATAACTGCTGAATAATGTGTTGATTAGTGACATTTATTTTTCTACATGTGTTTCTTCTTAAAATGGCAGTTGATTTGAACAGATATAATCCATCAGGTAAGAGAAAGCAGGAGCGTGTACTCACTTTGAGATCGTCATCTGTTGATCAACAGCGCACATAGCAATCCTAAAGCCAGTAAAGCAATGAACACCAGAGGGACAACTATTTTGTTTACCAGATTTGGACCTTTTCCAAGAAAAGAAATAAAAAAAACAGTGAACTTATCTTTAAAATTAGGAAACACAGAAATACATGAAAAATCTTGGTCTTTTAGTTCTTCCTGTATTGCTATAGTATACATTCAATTTCTCTTTTCCAATAACCAGTCTGGTCTGTACTTTAACACCAGACTTTTGTAAGTTCTGAATAAGATATTTGTAGGAAACATCTGTTTCCTTGTTATTTACAGATGTAGAAAAAACAAGAAATACAATTGATGCATTTCCTAAAACACTGCTTTCTAATTCTTTTGTGAAACTTGATTCAGATGTGTATACAGCATTTTTTTTAAGGTCCAAACACTTTACTGTTTCTCATTCAGTCCCATTCAATCTCATGTGACACAAATACAAGCTTTTTCTACAGATGAATTCTCATATTTGATTGTGTATCCCAGCAAACATTCCCTATTGCAGCCCTGGGACATGCACTGGAAGCACTGTGGGCATGTGGGACCCAGATTTGAAGCTAGCCTTCATGGGCTCCACATAGGTTTGTGTCATTAACTCTGGGTGCCCACAGAATTCCCTCTTGGGAGCCCCAAAGGCCAAAACTGCTTTGGACCTTGCATGTGCACGCTCGCTTTAAGCCCATATAGGATGTCTGGGTTTGCCTCACCCACACCTACCAACTGGGGCATGGGAATGTTTGCTGGGATTATGATATGAAGTATCATGTGTGGTGCATAATGTTTTGTAATAAAGTATACCCGAAGGAGATGGTCGATGGTAGGAGTGTATTTCAAATGTGAATTCATCCTCTTTCCATCCACTGGCATTGAACACAACGCAGGTATACTTCGGAAAAGTGGATCTTCGCAACAAAGGGAGTCTGCTAGTAAGTTCAAACAAACTGTCGTGTGACTGTGTCACCTCCATTTTAGAACTTTTTGTCCACTGAATATTCCCTTCACTAAACCAGTGAAGTGTTCCCTTTGGGTAGCCTCCATGAGACTCACAGACCAGAATACTGTCTGTATTTGGGACAATTTTTTCAGGGATGGAGCGTACAGTCGGGACACTGTATCTGGCTGCAGAGACAAAAGCACAGTCACTGAGCTGAACATTGCACCTTGACATCCGTAAAAAGATTCTTATACGATACTATGTGATTACTATAACAGCTGACATGAAAACGCTGTCAACAGTAATTTTCTCAGGTATAGTGTGCTGTATTTGGCTAAAGAAAACAAAAACATAATCACTGAGATGAAGATTGCACCTTAATGATAATTAAATAAAATAAGATGTGATAATAATATTATGTGATAGCCATAATACTTTATATGTGATAAGAAGATAAAAAATAAATATATAAAAATTTGTATTTCTTACTTAAAATCTTGATTCAATAACATAATTAGTCTGTGATAAAATGTTGTATATTGTGTAAATTTTACCTTGAACATTAAGGGTAGTGACCATGCTGCTATCACCAAAATCTGTGATCACCGTGCACCTATAATACCCATCGTCTGCCACTGCAGTGTTGGTGATGAGCAGAGATACATTCATGTTCTTCTCGTCCCATAATGGTTCAGCAAACCTGTAGCCTGACTTTCTCTCTTTCTCTTTCCCTTTGTCAACAACCACTAAGGGAAAGCCATTTACATCTTCTGGAGAGGTCAGTTTTTTCCACTCGACCTCTCGAATAGTTGCATCCTGTGCTTCTTTGGACATGTGGATGACACACTCCAGCAGTGACTGTTGGCCATAATGTCCCACATTTTTAGTTTTGCATTCCACTTTTACAAAGTCTGTAGAAGATGTGAGGTTGTATGAGCACCAAACACCATTCCATGCTTAAAGTTCTCAGATTATGAATAAACTTACCACCACTCTTAACTGCATTGATGCAGAGGGCAGTGAAAATGAATAAAAGAGTACCACTGAAGGCCATGGTTCTTTACCTGAAATGACAGTTAAAATTAGCAGGCTCAGTTTGCAACTGTTTTACATCAAAGGGATCTGCTTTTTTATGAAATAAACAAGAGGGTGCATTTAAGTGTAACTAAGTAAAAGCTACTTTTGCTTCTCCCTTATCCAAGAGGGGTCAGAGTGTGTCGCTCCACATATTGGATTTGGCAGATTTTTGTACCTAATTGTGCATCATGTCCTTCTTTATGCATCCCCCAAAGGATTCAAATATGGACTCAAACCAGGGAAAATTGTGTATAAGGGTTAGGGGTTATCGGTATGTTATGATAGGGGTTATCTCTCATATTTAATCAATATTGATGGTCTATGGAAAACAGAGTCATTCTTAAAAAAAACATTAGAGCCTCCCACTATAGCACAGAGGTCCCAGGAAGCTTCTGGCAATGGGGGCGCTATTTTACAGATAACAGAAGTTTAGTAGGCGGTAATTTGGTATGTTTTCATCCTTAAACCCAACCTCGTTACAGTGATCCTTAATAATATTTCCTCCTGAGAATCGAGGAGGAAAGCATATACCCATTGAACTTTATTTTTTTTTTGTAATTTCTTTTCTCTTTGGAGCAAAAAGGTGCTATATAAACACATGAGATATCAATGGAAATCCAAGGATGTCCTCTATTTAGTACACCAGGACTTAGTAAAGTAGCTCAAATAAGTCAAAAAAAAAAAAAAATAGACCAAAAAGAAATGTCCATTACAGAGGATATAAATGAATAGGCTGGTTCTCAGGAGAACCCAGAGTTAACCCTTAAATATCTGGAACTTATTGCTTCGTAATAAAGTTCCCGGTGTGATCAGATGGCAGCGCACCGTTTCTGCATAGAAACGAACCCTTAAAATAAGCAATAACACTGCAGCCTGTAGTTGGGAATTATATTCTCTCTTTTTTTGGTCCACTTCTTCACTCGCATGAAAATGATTGAACTGCCAGGACCAACTCCCCGTTTTACATTTTCTTTATAATGCACCACTTCACCGGACTAAATCACGGATTTACGCGCTCACGCGTCCCAAACGTCTTTTCTTTTCAGTTTTCTCGATAGACCACAGATATTAATATTTAGACGCGGCGATTTCTCTTGTTGACGTGCTCACTGGGAATTCCAGGAGATAAGACGCAGATTGAATTTTTTTCCATAATCATTTAGACTACTCCTTTTCAGACTTGGAGCGCGATGAACTCGAAAGTGAAGTGATGTCAGCTCCGACAGCTGACATCCGCTGTAAGTGATCACTCTAAGTGCAGAAAATAACCAGCTAAACAAGAAAATAATTAAACTCAAAATTCTTACAGACAAAAAATTATGATAATGAAACAACCAGGAGATAATAAACAGCAAGACTAGAAGAAGCAAACCGTGATCTACAAGCGCACACAATGAGATATTCCAGTATTTTCTGGCATTCCGAGACCTGTAAGCCTGAATTATGAGCAATTCGGAGTTGGTTCCCTGGAGCGATCGTTTTGATAACTTATGCTCCACATTTATGTTCCAGATTAGAGAAAAAGTATTAAATCACCGCCTACTTACAAATTTCCTCTCAGTTGCCCCGTCACTTTGACGCAGTCGCACTAATTTATTTTCAGTTCTTTCGCTTTTCACAGTTCAAGTCTAATTTGACAGCAGGATTCATCCAAAATGTGTTACAGCCTACCTGTGCACAAGAACACAAAACACCGTCGGTGTAAGAAGTCCCACTTATGCACGGGTGCAGCTATCTTGATGCTCTAGCACCACAGAAATCACTCTTTTCTCCGGCTGTCTCACTAGGAAAAGCCGTCTTACTGGGTCCAACTCCTTCACCACATTCAACGTCAGTTCCTAGCATCCGTCGGACCAGTCTGGCCTATCCGTCTGGTTGCCCAAGTTGCTCTGCCGAAGCTCTGCCCTCTTTATGCTTTTGTCACTACTGCACATGCTCTGTGACTGAACTCACCTCCATCTATTATGCAGAATGAGCAGATGTGAATAATTTCTTTGATTAAAAAAAACATTAAATCTATAAACAAACATGCATAAAATCATACTATAAAACCAAACCAATAAAACACAGAATAAAACACTTGAACTATTTCCAGCCTGTAAAACATCCAGATGATGGAACTGCAGGAACTGTTTGTTTGTCTCTCCAGGCAGAGGTATTGTCCTGTCAGAATGCAATGCCACACTCCCCCCTTTTTATTTTCCCAAGAGAACAAATAAAGTCAGTCATCGTAATCGGAAAAAAAAAACATATTCATGTAAGAAAGTTAATAAAAACAAAACCAGTGGTCAAACTGTCATCATAATATCTATGGGCTCAGAAATCCCTACAAATACATATGAAGTCAACTAAAACCATCTCCCTTAGTCAGATTTAGTAATCCAATATGTGTTGTTGTTTTTTTTTTTAATTAAATCTATTAAGTCATTAAATCTGTAAGATTCAACCTATCTTTTCAATCTCAGAGATTAGAAATGTAAATATGGAATCCCAGCTAAATTGGAATATAAGGACAAAGAATTGTTGTTGTGCTGTAGCAAAGTAAACAAAAACCTTATTTTGAGTTAATTTTATTACGTGATCATCTCATAAAGTGGAGAACATGATGACACCTACGTTTAAATTCTGTAGAAAGCCATGTTCACAATTTTAAAGACAGGAGGTTTTAATGATAAGGATATAATGCAGCAATGTCCATGTATATCCATCAGAGGGCACTATGTACGTGTCCTTAAGCATGTACAAAAACACATGTTTCACTTACACTTAGGAATACCTAAGAATAAGTGAAGGCAAAGAAAACAAGGCTGTTTTTTTTAAAAAGTGCTGTTGCAAGCTGGTATGAAAGGAGTTTATGTCTCATCATTTTTGGAGACAAGACAGATACAATGAAATGTGTACATGAGGAAAATAGATGATACAGAAGAATAAAAAAAAAACGTTTTAAAAAAATGAAATGGCTCAACTGTGTCAAACAACACAAAAGCAAAAACACAAGAATCAGATCACCATCAATTATTTTAATTCATGTCATGTCATTCATTCACATTACTATGAATTATGTAGAGTGCAACATGGATACTAAGGTTAAAGAAGTAAGGCTATTTTAGTTAATCTCTTAATCTGGATAGCTTTAATATCAGATTGACAGTGTGCTGAGTTCTGAGTCAGCCCTCTTTTTTTATATTTTGCTAAGAAATATATATAGAAATAGAGCATACAAGGCAAAACAGAGTTTAAGCATTTCTACTGATCTTGAAAGTTAATATTTGGCATGACCACTTTTACTCTTCAACACAGCCTGAAATCTCAATAAAGAATAGAATCGATAAGTGATCAATAATGGAATCGGAATTGCTAAATTGTTATTTATATAACAACTTACTTCCATAAAAAAAAATATATGATTTTATGTTTTTCTTGAAATCCTGACAGAACACAATTATAATTCAGTCAGGTAAGTCATATCAGAAAGCTTGCTGATGTTCAGTTTTGGTGTGATTGTTTTAAAGCTGCTTGGGCAAAGTCAATGGGATCCCTGCCTCATAGTGGCTGTTGGCTAGACTGAAAATCTACAAAGCCTGAGTGAATAAAGATCTTAAGGGTTATGTTGGCAGTAGAAACAATACAAAAACAGTGTGCAGTTACCAAGCTTTGGTTTCAGACTCCAGTAAATTGGTTCAGTATATTCATCTGGAATCTGGTGCATCCTGCAGAGGGAGAGAGAGGGACGGTGGGGGGGTGCATAAATTGGTGCATAAGAGAAGTGCAACCAGAGGCTTTGATTTTTATTACCTAAGGACAGGAAGTTTTAGTTGCTTGTCTTGGAAGATTGGTCAGCTGCCTGAAATATCAAAACCAGAATGAAGTCCAACAGAGTAATAATGGAAACAGTAATCAAACAAAATGTTTACACATCTGCTTCAGCATCTAATTCAGTAATACAGTACAACAGGGAGATGTTAAAACATGAAAAACAAGTTCATGATATGCAAACTGGTAAGTATCTGAAATGGAGCCAGGTAACCTTTAAGTGTTCATGATTAGTGATCAAAGTAAAATGTTTTCCCAAGATCAATGAAGTGGATGTCCAGAGTAAAACTGTACAGGAAAAATCTGAAGAAACAGTACAGTTTGATGGATAGTTAGTCCATGTGTTGTAGGTCTTTGGTAATGAGTAGAATGTAAAGCTGGTGAATTTATGGGCTAAATTCCAAACACTCATTTCAGAAGCTCAAAAAGATTTGAAATCATAAATCTTTCATTTGTGAGTTTAGCTATTTATCTCAAAGTGTTACTGAACTAGTCGAATATTTTATGATGTAAAAACTGTTTTCAAAATCAAATCTAGCAAAACACTTAAAACAATTTCAATTACTTGCAGATGGATAAACACAAACATTGGTGTCGAGATCTGTGTGTTTTAAGGTTTCAGGAGTTTTTAGCTTGTTTTTTGTTGTTATTCTAGAGATTTAGTTTTGTTTACTATTGTTGACTGAATTCTTTTCATGTGGTTAGCATTCTGTGTTTTATTAGCATCTTTTTTGTGTTTTGAGTTCATTGCAGAGGTGACTGGTTGGTGTTGTGGTTATAATTGAAACCATGTCTGTCATGGCAGCAACATCAGGAGCCATGGATGAGATGGGACCAAGTCACTGTTTTGCAAGTCTGTGTAAATTCCATTACAGCCATTCATGAATTGCATTTGACTTTAAGTTGTTCCTACTAATCCTAAATAAATATTAACACTTCAAATCTCATAGTTTTCAGATGAAAAAAAAATTATTAAAACACTTTTCTCAAAACTCAAAATTCTTAGATAACAAGCTGCATGTTACTCTTGGATGTGCTTGTAGGACCGTAAAATAGCATGACAAAAATATCCTACATGTTAAAGCCAAACAGTAGCCCAGACAATATTTGCTAATAAGCTGAAGTTAGCTAAGTGAGTTATCTCATCGTAGACAAAAGAAAAGTACCACCGTTCTTTATGCAACTTCAAATGTCGGACAAAGTTGGAAGTTGTTCCATCTGTGATTCTCTTCTTGCATGTTTTGCATATTGCATTTCATTTTTTGTTGACTACTTTGTAATATATGCACCCGAAATAATGTACTCTGGGGAGCATTCTTGTTTTGTTTTTTTTTGTTTGCTTTTTGTTTTTTATTTTCTAAATCTGGCTAATTTTATTGGCTGTGCTGCAGCTCACACACATTCATACGTGGTATGTTAAATGAATGAACTGAATTAATGGTGCACACTTTTTATATAATATGTGTGTTGAATTTTAGATTTGGGGTAAAATATCAAGTCTTTTCAAGTAAACAGGTTCAAGTCCAATTCAAGTCCCAAGTCATTGGTGTAAAAGTCCAAGTCAAGTCACAAGTCTTATAACATTTTTTCAAGTCCAAGTCTAAAGTCTTAATGACCCGAGTGTGACTCAAGTCCAAGTCATGTGACTCGAGTCCACACGTCTGGTGAACACTGTTCTTCAGTCACCAGGCTGAAGAAAAAAGGAGAAATTCTGGGTTTGGTTTGCCCGCTGTCTCCTGAAATAGCAGAAGGATATTGGAGGATGAAAAGGGCTGCAGGTTTAGCCTTTGTGGAAGCAAAAACTGAGGTGTGGCAGGAGTTCAGGGAAAAGGACTTTAGGTCTTAAACGATTTCTAGGAATTTGTCTGGTGACTTTAAAAGGGAAAGCAGGACTTGGCTCAGTCCTTGTGTGGTCAGGGAGGAGAAGTGCTGAGTGGGGATATTTCTGGATATATGGAACACCTTGCTTAGCCTGCTGCCACCATAACCACATTTCAGATAAGCGGTGGATAGATGGCTGGATTGTGTAAAACCTCAATAGTTCTATAGTTCTATATGATCTGTATTCACATTGAAATCGCCTTGTATAAAACAGCAGTGCAACCAACCATTCGACAATCAACAATCCAGTGCCAATCAGAAATCCAACTACTCTGGGGGTGTGGACCAATCGTGGGGCTCCTCCAGCCTCTGAATAAAAAAACAAAAAAAACATAAAACATAATCACTGAGATGGATATTGCACCTTGATGTTAATAAAACATCTTAATAAGATGTGATAGCCATTATACTTGACATGTAATAAGACATTTTTAATAATCCAAACTTCAGTTTCATACAAGGTATTAAAAAAATATAATTTATCAGCTGAATTCACCTTGTACTTTAAGGGTGGTGACGCTGGTGTGAACGCCACTGTCTGTGATCACTGTGCACCTGTAAACTCCGTCGTCTGCCACTGCAGTGTTGGTGATGAACAGAGATACATTCATTTTCTTCTCGTCCCAGGATGGATCAGCAAACCTATAGCCTGGCTTTTGGTCTAATTTCCCTCTGGCAAACGCAAACACGGTAAGGCCTTCACTGTCTTCTGGAGTGGTCAGTTTTGTCCAAGCGACCATCAAAATGGTTGGATCCTGTATGATTTCGGACGTTCGGACAATGCACTCCAGCAGTGACTGCTGGCCATGGTGTCCCACATTTTCAGCTTTGCATTCCACATTCATAAAACCTGGGAAAGCCATAAAAACACATTTGTCTGTGCAGAAGTTCAAAAGTTGGGTCCACAAAGTCAATGACAATTAGGAAGTTCAAGGGACTACAGGTGAAAAATAACAACAACAAAAGAAAACACTGGCAACACAAAGTGAGTCTATCTCATGTTTTTCTCGTCCCAGGATGGATCAGCAAACCTGTAGCCTGGCTTTTTCTCTAATTTCCCTTTGACAAAAACCACTAAGGGAAGACAGTCTTTGTCTTTTCTAGATTTTTTCCAACTGACCTTATGGGTAATTGGATCATGTACGCCTTTTGTTGTTTGGATGATACACTCTAACAGTGACTGTTGGCTGTGGAATCTCACATTTTCAGACTTGCATTCCACATTTATAAAACCTGTAAAAGGGCTGTCTCTGTGGTTGGCATGAAGCTGGACACTCTGGTGACAGTGGTAGAGAAAAGGACACTTAAGAAACTACTTGACATTATGGAGAATGCTGGGCATCCTCTGCATATGGCCATAAACAACCAGAGGAGCCTGATCAGCGACCGGTTGCTTCTCCCAAAGTCTACAACCAACAGACTTAAAAACTCCTTTGTCCCACACACCATCAAACTGTTTAACTCCTCGCTGGAGGAGAGAGGGAGGGGAAACAGGAGGGAGGGAGGCAGGAACAACTAAGCTGTAGTGCCTTTCACTGCGCAATATTTTTTCATATTGGACTGTGTAATAACCACCGTGCAACAAACTGTGCAATAATCACTGTGCAATATACCAATGAGTATATTCCACTGATATTCCTGTTTATCTTTTTTATCCATATCATATATTTTGTATTTATATATGTATATGTGTATATATGCTATATTTATTATAGTTGTAGTCTCTTATTCCCTTACCATTCAAACTGAATTTCCTGGAGGAACCAACCCGAGGCATTAATAGTTTTATCTTTCTATCTATCTAAGACAGATGGTGTTACATGAGTAGGACACACTTTTCATGCTTGTTCTCAAATAATGAAAGAGCTTACCACCACTCTTGACTGCAGTGACACAGAAGGCAGCAAAAATTGAAAAAAAGATACCACCAGAAGCCATGTTTCTTTACCTGAAATAATAGTTTAAAAATTAGTTATCATATGGTGATCAGTTTACATTGGTTTTAACCCTTTCATGCATAGTGGTCACTACAGTGGACAGCTATTCAAAGCCTGTTTTCTTGTATTTCTGTCAGTGTTGATGGTATACTTGCACATAAACCACTACATTGGACACTGATGTGTCACGGCCTGGGTTCAAGGACCCAGGTCGTATGTTTGTGACTTCATGTGTTCTCCTGTTTCTTCGTCTCCTGTATATGTGTGCACTGGTTTGCTCTGTTGTTGTGGGTCGCCAGAGAGAGAGAGCGCAACCCGGAAGTGCTCCTGTGTTGGAAGCAGCCACACCTGCCACTCGTCACCGGCTGCCAGCTGTTGCTGATCCAGGCTCATCA
>VURO01040991.1:0-23422 GCA_015108175.1 Pelvicachromis taeniatus
TTTTTGTATGAACAAAATATGATTTTTTTTTTTTTTTTTTTGTTTTTTTTTATTTTTTTTTTCATAATTTCAAGTTATGCGGCTAATATTCAGGTGCGCTCTGTAGTCCGGAAAATACGGTATATTATTTAGTAGCCATTTTTTGTAATGATTGTGCAGTCATGACTGAATTGCGTACAGTGCTGCTCTCATGTATTTATAGTTGACTTTTTAAGATGATGAACTGTCTAGATTTGCACCCTCACAGCGGTGCTGTCTTAGTATTGCCGACTTGCCGGTGTGTGTTATTAAGCTCATGTACGAAGAGTTATTTAATCTGAAGTATTAATACAGTAATTGGGTAGTTTGTATTCATTTGTGCATGTAACTACAATTTGTGCATCAGTGAGGCAGTGTACATTGGGAGTAGCTGAACTGGAAAATCACTGGACCATACACAGGTTGCCCTGTGTGGTTTTGTGTGTGTCTACATGTGTGTAACTGTAACTAGTTCAGTGAGACGGTGTAGTTTGCACAAAGCCTATTCAGGTCATGGTCAAACCTAGAGAAAGACAGAAAGGAGAGAGTTGGGGAGAGAAGAAGGAGTAAACAGAGCAGGAATGAATGCTCAGGACTCTCAGTGAGAGAATCCCATCACCATTAAGAACAGGAGACTTGGAAATAAAGAATACTGCAGTAAGAATGAAGGGTAACGATTTAAGGACCGGAGAATAACCTAAGAGCTGTAAAAGCTGAGCTGAGGGCAGGCGAGGTTAGAAAAGTGGAGACAGAATAAGACACGCTCGTGTTCTGCGTCTGAGCGAGTGACAGTTATTTTTACAGAAAAACACAGACATTTAAAACTTCCCTTACTAAGTCAGACCATTTTGAATTTGATGGTAGCAATGTGTCTCCAAAAAGAAGAATGCTTTGCAACTGCTTAGGTTAACTTGCAATGGTTCAGTAACGTGAGATTGTATAAAAAGAGCATCTTAGAGATTTAGAGTTTCACAGAAGTAAAGAATTTGCACTAATGTTCCTCAATGTAAAACTGTGAAAACTTTGAATGTCTTATTATCTACAGTATATAATATGATCAAAAGATTATAAAAATCTGGAGAAATCTCTGTATGCAAGTGGCAAGGCTGAAAATCAGTATTTGATGCTCATCATCTTAGTTCCTGAAGTAGCACTACTTTAAAGACGGGCGTGATTGTGTCGTGGAAATCACTGCGTGGGCTCAGGAACACTTTGAGAAGTCACTGGCTGTGAACACAGTTCATGTGAACATCCAGAAATGCTGCTCAGTTCAGCCAAAGTTTGTTTAAAATGGACTGAGTGGAAAACTCATGTGTGGTTAGTCGAACTGGAATTTAAAATGCTTTGTAGAAAACATGGACACCGTGTCCTCCAGACTATAGTGGAGAATGAATATCTACTGCATCTCTGTCGGTTAGAGAAGACCAGCAGCCTGAAAATAGATCGGACGCTCTTTTAAGTTTTAAAGTATAAGTTTAGGGAATTTGGTATAGCTCAAAGGAGCCGCTTCCCCATTCATACAGTCTTTTCCAGGAGTCCCTGTCACGGAAAAAGGCATTGACTCTGCTGTCACATCATGTCATGTAATTGACCGTAAAAGTAACATAATGAGGCTGACATAAGGCGCACTCTACACACGGGTTAAACGAGTACTCTGCGCTTTAAGGTGTCATGGAAATGTGTGATAACGTGGGGTTTTTAAAGCAGATGTTATTTTTGAAATACTGGATGGTATGAAAGTATTAATTGTTATTTTTGCATGAAACCATGTTAGAAGTTTAGAGTGGGGGAAAAAAATCTCGTGTGCTATGACACCAACTACGAGAAGTAGGCGACAACGGCAAATATATTATTAATCTGAAAAACGATGATGATAAGGTGACAAAAAGTTCAACATTTTGTCTGAAATTTACAGCAGTGTCCATTCAAAATGACACTTTAATAAAGTGAGCAGCCGTGTTTCTTTCCTACCACTAACTCTTAAGTTCATTAGACAAAAACAGAAAAACTGCAAGTCAAGCGCAACTACTGAGTGACGAGGTTGCTTGGATTTCCTGTTTTTTGTTTCCAAAACTGAAAATATGAAGAGAAAACTTGGGATGAGATGACGGCGTCATTTACAGAAAAAGAAAACCTTTGCTCCAGTCGCCGCCGCCTCCGCTGCTCTCTGCACCTCCATGTTCGGTGGCTTTTAAACCCCTCTCCTCTTTTCACACTCTCCCTCTCAACTTTTCTCTCTTTTTCTGCGCCTGTGGTTAAGCCTGGACTGCAAATAGAGTCCAAACGACAGAAATAGAGCAGATTAAGACACCGTCTGAAACACACACACACAAACGCTTCCGCTTGCTGCTGCTCTCATAGTTTGGGACAGCTAATTAGATGGATTGCTGTTTTTCTGTTTTTTCTCAGTATGTAACTCTTTCACTCAACACCTGTATTTTACCCAGTGTAGTGCTCTCTCCTCTCCTCTCCTCTCCTCTCCTCTCTCTGCCCTCATCGAGTGGGCTAAAAACCCAATTTATTTCTGTAACATTGGACAGGCTTGCAAGGTTCCCAAGGGGTTTTGCTGCTGCGTTGTAGAGGTAACACACTGTCAGGGACGCGGCCTCTGAAGCCGGCACTAGGAATGTGTTTGTTCATTTAAAAATAGGAGGGGGGGAGATGAAGAAGGGAAGTGGGAAAAGGACAGAGGGGTGGAAGAAAATAGATCAAAGGGAAGGGGAAAGGTAGGGAAAGTGAGGCTGAGACCCGAGAGTGGAGGTGAGAGAAACGAAGGTGGGGAAGGTGATCGACACATGCGTCTCGGCACCGGTGGCATCCCTCTGCTCGTTGAGTCGGGTGCAAAAAGCAACGCAATACAGCAACTGTCAGTCAACTCAGCGAAGTGGCCCCAATTGGCTCTCGGCAGTTGCCATGGTAACTGTCCCCACACTCCTGCTATCATGCAGCTTTCAACCACCACCACCCCCGATGAGCAAATTCACAGGCGTGTGTCTCCAGTTTGTGTAGGTAGGAGACAAAGAGCAATAACCCCCCTCTGACCCCACATTGAAGCTTCATCATATAATTAGAGGGCTGTCACATTAGCTGGAGATGCTGCTTCACCCTCTCTCTCTTTGTGTGTCTGTCACAGTGACATACCTCTCCTCTCCCCCTGCCTTCCCCTGTGTGTTTTTTTATCCTTGCATTTTTACATACTGAGAGGGAGGCTGAAGTGGGAAATTAAAAAAATAGACTTTACTATCCATCTAGTATATCAGATTTCCCCTTCCTGTTGCAGTGACTGACAGCTGTCACAGGTGATTCATCGGAGGCAGGGCCGTGATGGCAGGGGGACTGTACTGCTATGGTTTGGCCCCAGGAGGGAGGAGGCATGGTTTGACAGCAGTCTGAGATCAGCACTGTCATACCTGCCTGTGACTTTTGTGTCAGTGATGCTGGTTCTGACTTTTGCTTGTGTTATGTGAATTTTAATTTGAAGCTGTGCGGCAGAGGGTTAGAGCATGGGACTAAAGTTGATGACAAAAAACTAAAACTTTGCACTTTAGGAAACTAAAGTAAACAGAACTGCATTCCCTATTAACGCATTGGAATAAATGTGTTAATAGATTGACTTTTTTTTGATTGTTAAAAAGTCAATCTGGTCAAATGTTGTAAGCTGTGACAACATTGCTCCTCGATCAGTCATCAGTCATGTTCTAGCTCTGTGGTTGCAAAGTAACCAGTCTGCATGTACGGTAAGTCGTGACAGTTGTGACAACATTGCTCTATGTAGAGTCTGACCAATCTATCGGTGAGCTGCTATTGCAAAGTATTAGCTATTTATTGATCTATCGGTACCTGGATGTGTCATGGCCTGATGAATTAAAAATGTAAAAGTAAAGGACAGGTGGGAGAAACACCCTTATGGGGGGCTGTATTCTGTCAACCATTGAACTCGCTGCAAGCAGAGTCGGGCAGAGCGTAATCCAACAAATCCAATAAATACTACACAACAAATGTGGGATAAATCTGTTTGTTTCATGTCTAAAAGAAAAATATATTATCCAAAATATTGGAATATTATATTTTTAAATCAACAAATATCGATAATAGTGTCGGTCTTAGAAATCCTCGATCAGTCATGCTCAACATAATAGAGGTGAACTTACATTATGATGCCACATCAATAGTTTTATTTAAAACATGAATGTAACATATTCACAATGTAAATTTTTGTAAAGTTAGCGTTACGTAAGCATTACTTAATTTGGACATTAATCAGAGACCAATACATGACGTTACTAATACGATGCCCCAAGAGATCACTGTCAGGCAAATTTGCTGTATTGTTAAAATTATTTAGTTAATCGCTTGGACCATAAAATCTGCTGAGTATTGGTAAAAAACTGGTGTTGTTTAGATACTTTAAAGGTCTTCAGTGTGAAGGTTAATGTTGTAAACAGGCGTATTTTAACCCACACCACAATAGTTCCTAAACCAAACTAGGTAGTTTCGGTGCCTAAGCCTAATTGGCCTAAATAAATAATCATAAGCCGTTAGTGACAGTGACTTAGCTTGGAATAGGTAAATAATGAATGAGTTATCAACGGAGCAGTTCATTACTTATTTTCTGCTGTAGTTGATTTGTTGTGATTACTTTTTTGATACCAGTGGGACTGGTGGGTACACGAATTGTAAATTAATAATAACGATGATACTTTTAATTAAATATCAGTGATGCAGATCAGTGTTTTAATTAGTGCAGCGTCCAGGCTGCAGGAAATACATCAGAAAAGAGAAACTTCTCATTAAATCACGTCTAATCTAGTAATCCAAAAAAACCCAAACCAGTGTTAAAGCTGTGTTATCTGTTGGCTAGTGGTTTCTGTATTTAATAAGCATTTTTCCAGAGCAGATGTTACATGAAGTACGAAAAATGACTCCACATATATCTGAACACCACACGATGATGTTACCTCGCCTACACTCATCGATTTTTAAGGGTAACCTTGATCTTATACCGGTCGGGTCCTCAGTCCGACATGTTTGAACTCAATTGTTTCACCTCTCTTTGCTCTCTCGTTAAGACCGCTTTGTTTTGATTGGCTGCCTGTTGCAAACAGAAGCGTTGAACGGCCAGTGGGTGGGGCTTCTGTGCTCACAGCCAGGGGTGTGCTACTATGAACATAGCAGGGATCTCTGCATTCACAAACATCATGAAGAGACCAGAACAGAACAACAAAAAATAAGGAAAAGTAACAACAGCTGCAGTCATTTAATCAACTCTGAAACTTTAAACATTTGATTTTGGTAAAAGGCAAAAATGGATGCGTCCAACACCACAGTCATTAAACTGGGAGGATCTGTGGTCCTGTGCCTCTGCTGGCCGTCACCTCTACAAAGACACAGAGGTGACTGCTTGGAAAATGGCCAGGTGACCTTTACCATTGGGAAAAGTAAATTTTACAGCTGAAATCTGAGTGCTCAATTATTTTAGTAGAGCATGCAGGATTTATTATGTAGCAGTTCTTTTGAGGTAGCATTTTTTTTTTTTTTTTTTAATGATTACTTTCATTTAATAAACATAGTTCCACAAAGAAAAAAAAATACATTAACACAATTAGGAGTAACTAGTGTAATGAAGGCATGTCCTTCACGTAAACATTTCTGATTTGTTTCATGATCTGGAAATAAGAAAATGAGATTTCCATCACTGAGCAGCAGCAGAATGACTCGGAGCTAGTGGACATGCCAAAGGCGGTGTTTGGGAAGCAGAATGACACAGAGCGGAAGTTGTAAGCATACCCTAAGTGGTACTCCTCGGAGAAATTTATTGTAGGAATCAATATTTTGAGAAGGAAATGAGAGGTGCGCCTTATTGCCAGTGGTAGATTTCTATTCCTTTCTTCATAGTGCAGACTGCAGAATATTGCACAACATTTAAATTACAAAAATAAAAGCCTGAAATCAAAATTTCAAATCGCTGCCACGATGTGAGCGTTTCTGGGAAACTCTGCGCTAAAAATACAAACACTATTTGAGTCTTTATTCCTGCAGACCTCTGTGACTCGCATGGCAGCTTTTCGCTTTCCGCTGTCTGCCTCTGGATAAAAAGAGAGAGAGAGCGTGAGAGGAAAAAGAGCGAGCCGTGACTCATTCACATTATCCTCTGAAGTGGAAATCCTGACAACGTAATCACACATACGAAAACACACACACACACACTCACAGAGTATACGCATGCAGGGGGAGCCCAGGAGCCCATTTGGAGTGCCACCATGTGTGATGTGCTTTGAGCAGCAGTCAGTCTGTAGAGCCTCACATTCAACTCTTGAATATTCTATTCGGACATGTGCCCCTAACTACACCTCCAACTCCGAGTGGAAAATTACTCCCAGACAGATGGTGACACATTATTGCAGTGGTGGGAGTGTTTTATAGCATAAATGTGTGTGTTCATCATCTGATGTCTAGGTTTATTCGTAGATGGGTGTTTTACGGAGCCCCTGTAAAGTCACGATAACTTCTTAGAGGGCTGTTTTTGCTTTACTTCGCCGAAACAGCGAGAGGAGGCTGTGGCCACGCTGACACAAGACTGCGCCACCTTATTTCAAAAGAAGACTAGAAGAGTTGATTCACCATTCACCATCACCGCCTGTGATTATGACAGTAGACACGGGATGACATAGCTGTCACTGTGGCTTGCTCCTGTTGTTATGATCTTGGCTGTGACACATTTGTTTTTAGTATGTGCAACACTGACTACATGCAGCACTTGTGTGTGCGTGTGCAGTAATGGTCATGCTTCTGCACTTTGAACTCTTGTGGCAAGTCGGAACAGACAAAAGTAGAAGTAGCCAGAAACTGCAGTTTCTCTAATGGCCACTTGAGGAGGGCTCCAATAGCGCGCAACTCTATAAGTAAAAATGCTAAACGTTACAGCATTAGAAAGCATGTTTGCACCCTGATGCAAAAAATGGGCCTTTTTCAGAGAGGTACCCTGTGTCCATCAGCCCATCCATCATATAGCATTTTTTTTGCGCGTCTTCAGTTATTTAACTTACCGTATACCTTGCAATAGTAGCCCCAGCGTTTATTCAAAAAATTATTCAGCCGGCCCGGCGTTTCAAAAAGACCGGTGGTTGTTGGAGACCGACGTTTTGACTTTCTTCCTTCCTTGATAGCATCTGATGGCAAAGCATTTTTGACACAAAAAGGTATTTGCCATGATTTTCTGCAGGAGGGCAATAGCCCAGATGGTACAAAAAGAGTAGTAGCATACGGAAAAGGTGGTGGGTCATTGGAGATCAGCATTTACAGACTGGTGCTTAAAGGAGGGCGGCGTCTATTTGTCGTGACATGTTTTCAAACCCGCCATTTATTAGAAACGGGCATCAATAAGTGACAGGCCACTACTAGAAGATATATGGTAACTGTCTTAAGTTGGAGCGTCAGGTTGTAATTTTAAAAAATGGTTGCACTGAAGAATAACTAAACGTTCGCTAGTTTAAGATAAAATTTCTTTAAGTTGAAGTCCATTTTACTCGAGATAATGAAGCTGTCTAATAATGATGTGTAGCTTTAATATAAGGTTTCGCAAAAGGAAAGTACTGCAGTGCAGTGCCAAAAACTGCAGTTGTTACAACATTCACTCAAGGCTGGCTCCAAATGCATCTCTTCAGACTCTGTAAAAATGGCCAACTTAATATTAAATAGCATATTAATTGCTCCGTACAAAAACATGGTTAGCCTCCATAGCCTAGCAATCTCCCTTCATAAAAACTAGGTTGGGGAGATTCTTTAAGCTGTCACATGTGTGGATTTGGTTAATCTTTAAAGTTAGGGGTGTGACGGCTGCTGATTGACAGGCATGCACACAGAGGGCTGTAGCCCACAGCTTAGTAGGCCTTGAGCTTCATACCTCGGCCTGTTGACTGTGTTTGTGGTGCCGGTGCCTTTTAAGAGCATTAAAATGCAATTAGCTGACAAATAATATCACTTCGAGAACTTGGATATGTAATATTGTAGCATTTTATTTATGTGTTACCGGGCACTAATTATGCGTATCTGTTCACCTGCACAATTAAGAGAGCTAACTCTTAGCCAGCTAGCTAGCTAACCTAGCTTGCTGGCAGCTAGCTAGCTAACCTAGCTTGCTGGCTTTAGCGGATAACTTGGCACTTCACCTTCTTATCCAGATATACTCACTACTGGCTTTGAAAAGACATTATGGTGTCACCCAGAGGACAAACATTGAGGAGTCAAAATGTGGAGTCAGAACTAACTGGCAATGACCATTTTATATACAGTCTGTGGACAGAATGCCAAAGTATGGTGAGGTAATGTAAACCTTATTAGCCTGCTCCACAAAAATAAATGAAACTTGTCCTTTCAGGGGCTCCATAGTTACACGGTGAAAGTGGTTTGTTCCTTGTCTCCATAGTTGCATAAAGATTAGTGATAGTTTGATGTTTTAAGAAGCCATCTTGAATGAGCTAAATCAGAAGAAAGTGAGTCTTTCGATATTCTTTAAACAGTGTTAATGGCTGTACTAAATGAGCATGAGCAGCTCTTACTCCAGAAGGAATTGAAGAAGGGCGAGGGTACAATTGTCACTAGAGTGTCTTTATTTATTTATTTATTTATTTATTTATTCATTCATTCATTCATTCATTGTTTGTTTGTTAGTTTCTTTTGTTTGTGAGGATATTTGTTTCCTCGTGTTCCCTGTGTTTCTCTCCGTTTACCTAATGGTTCAGATAACTGATGCACTGCTTGTTTAAAAAAAGAAGTGTGTGCTAATCCTCAAATGAGCTCATTCATTTATCAAACAAATGAGTTGTGCTTGCAATGGTGTAATCAGTGTAATACATTAGCTCAGAAAGGGCAAAGCCGAGTTAGTTGCTTTGTTACGTGATTGAGAGGAATTAGAAATAAAAGACTGAGAAACTATATGAAACAACTGTAAAATACACCAATACTAAGGCCGAATGGATGCTTGTTTTCATGTTGATTATACTAAATGCTGACCCTTCCATCCGACCCTACTGTCACTGATTGTGGACCAAAGGAAGACTCGCTCCACCCACACGCCACTCAGCATCCACAGTAGAGACCGTTAACAGCATCAAGTTCCTGGGAGTTCACATCTCAGACGACCTCACCTGGACCCACCCGCACCACCTCCATCACCAAAAAGGCCCAGCAGCTCCTCCACTGAAGTGGGCCAACCTTCCTCCTCCATCCTCACTGTGTTCTACAGGAGCACCATAGAGAGCGTTCTGACCATCTGCAAATCCGTGTGTGCAAAGTTGACGATCTCGGCCAGATACAGTGGATCATTAAAGCAGCTGCCAAGATCACCGAAACATCTCTCTCTCTGCTACAGGACATCATCCACAAGCGCTGCATCAGTAAGGCCTCCTGCATCGTGCTTGACCTTTCACACCCCTCACATGGACTCTTTTCTCTCCTTCCACTCGGCGGACGCTATCGCAGCATCGGGGCCCGATCCTCCAGACTGCGAAATAGCTTTTTCCCACAAGCCATCAGACTCTTGAACTCACTACCGGCTTATTGATACTTTTACCTCTTAGTCTTAAAGTGTATATTTATTTTCCTACTCTAATATTTGTTTGGTTTTTTTTGCACTGATGTAACTGGAGCCTCGTCGTCTTGTCTCTCTATATACTGCACTGATATAGCGGAGATGACCATAAAATTTACTTAGATTTTGACTTTGACTTTGAATGTCGCAGCAGAAATTGAGACTCCTCAAACATGAAAGCAACATTTTCCAATATTCTGTTGTATAATTTTGGTGTGCTTATGTGAATTGTAGCCTCGGTTCTGCTCATGAGCTTTGAGGATCAATATGTTGTGCTCTCAGAGTTTCTGCTGACTGTGGTTGTAATGAATGCTTTTGAGTTACTGTTGCCTTCCTATTAGTTGGAAGCAGTCTGTCCACTGACCTCTGACCTCAAGCATTTTCTTCAAGAAAACTGATGCTCACTATATATATATATATATTTATTTATTTTTTTTTTAAATCGGACCCTTCTCTGTAAACCCTGGACATATTTAGGAAAATCCCAGTGAATTAGCAGTTTCTGAAATAGAGTAGCCTGTCTGGCACCAACCGTCACTGCACATTTAAAGTCACTTCATTGTGATGCTTAGTTTGAAATTGACTGGTTTAATGGGTACTTAAACAGGTGTAGTTGTCGTTGAGTGTATATTTTAATTTTTTACTTGTATTTAATCCAATTTATTTGCTTTAAAATCTTTGGAAATGAACGTACTTGGATTTTATTTGCTGTTGACAACACAAACACAGGCCTGAGGAGGATTGGTATTTCTGCAATATTTGACATTTCCTCCAAAATTAATCAGTGTTGGACTGGTTGAAAGATTACAGTGCATGTTTTCATTATAACTAAATAAGACTGAGTTATTCATGTGAAGGCCAGTAATACACAGAACAGTTGCACTGTTTAGTTTGTTCGTTTCAGTGAAAACGTTCTGTTTTTTTTCATTGCTGTCGTCTGAAATCAGACAATTTCTGACGTTGTTAAGCAACAGCACCCACCAGCTAGATCACAAAGTAATGCATATATGGTTATTTATTTTACTGTAAAAAGGGACTATGACCAATACATTTGTACTGTCATTTAACAGTAAAGTCTCATTTTTATTTTTCATTTTATTCATGAACGTACCAACCGATGCAGTTAAAAAGCAGCCCATTTAAAGTCAATTAAACTGACACTTTAGTTTTCAATTAGCAAGAATACCTTCAGCGATTTAAAAGAGAATTATAGGCACACACTTCATTAGCAAAACTCCTTTTTCAGACATGTGAAATCTAATAATGTTGGTTAGCCTAATTAGTGCAGCTCAGCTGTGAGCGCATTTTTTGACAAACTAGATTGAGGCTCGTGTCTAGGCGTGTGTCGACAAAGATGCTGCCAAATAGCAGATTTTTGTGTTGCTAAAAATATCGTGTCTTGAATGGTGGCATTTGTGGATACATAGGAAGATCTGACTCAAGTTTAAAAATATCTTTGTAATAGACGGACATGCTGATCAGGGACACAGAGTTTGTGTTCACCTGCAACAGATCACGGGATATTTTCTTTTTACGTTGAACACGGTTAATCATTGTAACTGGAGGTGTTTTATACCTAAAGGAGTACCTTCAGTCATTAACATGGTTTTGCTCAAGGATTATGGATGGACTTGTTTCCGCCCTGTAAACATATCTGGATTGTTGTGGTTGTGTAGAAATGGTCAGGGTGCACTGGGGAGGCCAGTGTAGTCACACCCTGGACAGACAACAAAACGAGCAAACAGACATCTAATTGATTTGTGTGTCTGTGAATTATAGGAGGAAACTCAAACAGAAATCTGACCTGAAACCTGTAATTTGACACACTACAGTTCAAATAACTGCACGAGGTGCGTCAGAATGACAACAAATCATTACGTGTGCTACATTTGCAGTAAATGCTCTGACATAAGTGAGGCTACAATTTTCAGATGAGTGATGGAGTGAGCTGAAACGAGCAGGAAGGACCGCCGGGATACCAAGAGGTTTTGGGGTTGTTTTTTTTTTTTGCTTTTAGAGCAAACGCAAGAGTGAGACAGAGAGAAAACTGTCATAGATTGTGTTGATAGGTTCACAGAGAAGTTAGGAAACAGAGAAGTTAGCTGAAAGAAACAAAACTGTGACAGCAACACTGGAAAGCAGCTTGCAGCCTTGATACTCTTAAGCTGTCGATGGTTTCAGGGCTTTGTCTTAGAGCTTTTAAAAGTCAGGCACAAGCTTTGGGATTGAAAGGATGATGGGAAACATTACCCATGTCTTTCATTTTATATCAGCCCTGCCCTTTCCACTGTTGGTGAGTGGGGGGTATAAATTCTTCATGGTTGTATTAATGCCCATCTTGGCCGAAACACAAGTTTGGAGGGCTGCACACTACAACGAGTCATCACTGAGAAGATTAGCTCAGACTTGGTGTTTTTGAAGCAAGGAGCAAAGCACCAGAAAGACTGAATTCCCATTAAAAGGTTGAACTTCTATTATTAGTTGTAACAACTAACGATTGTGTTGTTATTGTGGCTTTATTCTCTAACTGTTGATGTAACGATCAAAAGGATTTCAGGTATTTGTGGACAGTAAGGATAATAATACGTGCATTTCCGGAGGAGTTGGAAGACTTGAAGCATTTGTGTTTGGTCACTTTTAGTGCTGTGAAAAAAATATTCCTGATTTCTTAGTTTTTTGCATATTTGTCACACTTACATCTTCTAGATAATCAAAAAATGTTTTATATTGGGAAAAAAACTACTAGAGTAAATATGAAATTCGATTTTCAAATGATGATTTCATTTTTTTAGGGGAACAAAGCCCAAAACATGCCTGGCTCTAAGAAAAAGTAATTGCCCTCCTTAATAAATCATGAATGAATTATGATTCAACACGTTTTTCAGTTTCACTAGCCACAGCCAGGCCTGATTACTGCCAGAGCTAGCATATTCAGAAAGCATTTAAATAAAGTGTTGGGACTCTCAGACAACCATGGAGACAGCCATTATCCACAAATGAAGAAAACCTGCAACAGTTGTGGAGCTTTTGAGGATCAGCCAGCCTAGAGTACCAAAATTACTCCAAGCGTGCAGGTACAACAACTTATCCAGGAGGTCATAAAAGAACCCAGAACAATATCTAAAGAACTGCAGGCCTCAACTGTCTTAGTTCAGGTCAGAGTTCATGAATCAACAATAAGAAAGAGGCTTGAGCAAACATGGGAAAGTTCCCAGGTAAAAACCACTGCTGATCAAAGAGAGCATAAAGGCTCGCCTTACATCTGCCAAGAAAACATTTTGATCCCCAAGACTTTTTGAAAAATGTGGAGTCAGTCGGTGGACTGACGAGAAAAAGTTGAACTTTGTGGAAGGTTTGTGTCTTGTTAAATCTGACAGAAGACTAACACAGCATTTCATAAAAACTACATCAAAGCATGAGACTTGTTATTAATCTCTGGCTCTCTTCCACAGCATGTCTTTTATTCCGTCTTCCTTGTTTCACTCCAACCGGTCGCAGCAGATGGCCGCCCCTCCCTGAGCCTGGTTCTGCCGGAGGTTTCTTCCTGTTAAAAGGGAGTTTTTCCTTCCCACTGTCGCCAAAGTGCTTGCTCATAGGGGGTCATATGATTGTTGGGTTTTTCACTGTATGTATTATTGTAGGGTCTACTTTAGAATGTAAAGCCCCTTGAGGCAACTGTTGTTGTGATTTGGCGCTATATAAATAAAATTGAATTGAATTGAATCAATCAAACATGGTGGTGGTAGTGCGATGGTCTGGGCCTGCTTTGCTGCTTCAGGACGACTTGCAGTAATTTGGAGTTTGACTTTGCAGACACTTGGGTTATGCAGCGGGACAATGATCCAAAGCAGACCAGCAGATCCTCTTAATGTCTCAAAAAACTAAACGAAAGTTTGCAATGGCCTAGTCAGAGACTTAATCTGATTGAGATGCTTTGGTATGACCATAAACAGGCATTCATGCTCAAAAACCCTCCAGTGTGGCTGAATGAGTGGGTCAAATATTCCTCCACAGCAAAGTGAAAGCCTCATAGCCACTTACTGCAAACGGTTGATTGCAGTTGTTGTTGTTAGGTTTAGGGAGCAGTTACTTTTCCACAGAGGGAAAAGTATCTTTGGATGTTGTTTTCCCTTAAAAAATGAAATCATCATTTAAAAGCTGCATTTCGTAATTACTCGTGTTATCTTTGTCTGTACTGTACATGGTAACTGTGAATATGGGCAGTATGCACAGCATGGTGTCTAATGTGGTATACACAGCATTTTGGATGTTATATTTTTTTGTTCTCCTGCACCTCATCAGGACGTTTCGCAGGTTTACTGTAAACACAATGTGAAGCCGGGAACATAAATAGTCAGCGTGTTAGCATGGGTTCACTTTCCAAGGCAACTGTTTTTCTAATTATTTTCCATATTGTGTCTCTACAGAAACCTGCTGGATCGGGACACCTTCTCCAAATCAGACCCAAGTAAGGCAACACCTCTCTGTCACTCATTAAGAACACATTTAAGTTTGAGGTTAGGAAACAAAGGGGATTCCTTGATGTTTTCTATGACGTGTCTGTATGCTTTTGAATTTTATTTACATAACCCAAATTCCTCAGAAGAATTGTAAAGCAAGAAGAAAGGAAACAAAGATGACAATGTTAGGGATACGTGAGAAAAAATTAGGGGAAAATAAGGGGCATGGGAGCGCTGTAAGGAAATGAAATAAGCAATTAATTTGAAGCTGAACAAAGCTCATTTCTTTTGCTGTGAGTCAATCTGTGTTTGTGTATTTTCTCACTAAATATGTCGTCTTGGCTTGAGGCACGGCTGACTAATGCACAAAGCCTGAAAGCTTGAAAGCTTCTCCCTATAGATTCACAGAATGGGTGGCAATTCTCACTCTCCTCTTCCCACAGTTATAATAAATGCAATAACACTGTCAGGGCTACTGCATAAAGTTGAAGGAGTGGTTCAGCGCTGGCTTGACAAATGTGTCTGCAGACAGTTTAGCAGGGACTGCATAAAACAGTACTTGAATATCTTGTTTCTTTTTAAGAAGGCATAGCATATTTACTTCAAGCAGCCGTACTTCAATATCACCTGCATGCTGTCCAATATGAAAACTAAGCGTACACCAAGATAAAGATAGACGATGTAGGCCATTTAAAATGGATATTCCATTGTTTAGTTATTCTTAATGCTACAAAGAGGACTATCTAGGGATACACGATCCAAATTTTTGTTGTGCAGTACCGATTGTTACACGAATAAACTGGAAGTTATTTTCCATATTTTTATTTCCATAAGTTATTTTCCAAATCTTGATTTTAAAATCAAGATTTTAAATTGGGCAGCATGGTGGTTAGCACTGTTGCCTCACAGCAAGAAGGTCCTGAGTTCAGTTCCTCCATCAGGTCGGGGTCTTTCTGTGTGGAGGCTGCATGTTCTCCCTGTGTTTGCGTGGGTTCTCTCCGGGTACTCCGGCTTCCTCCCACAGTCCAAAGACGTGAAGTTTGTGGGGATAGGTTAATTGGAAACTCCAAATTGCCCATAGGTGTGAATGTGAGTGCGAATGGTTGTCTATGGCTGTGTCCCAAAACCTCGGCCGCAGCCGACGTGGGCCGCATTTGTAGGCCGATTACGTCACAGCGACGTAGGCTGTACCAATTCGTAGGCTGCAAATGTGGCCGACAGATGCGGCAGACATTTCCCCGAATTTGTCGAATGGGTCAGGTGTATCCTACGTGGCCCACCATTACCCAGAATTCATAGCGCGGCCCCGCCAATTCCAGTTTCCACCACTGCCGGCAGCAACGGAGATGGTAAAACCGAGGATGTGGAAGCGGTAAGGGTGGGAATAACTGGTGACGATGATCTGAAGGCTAGACCGTCCCATTTCACAAGCCTCTCACTTCCGGCCTTCTCGGTCTACGTGGGACCCGGCCGATGTACACCGCGTCGGCTGCAGCCCACGTGGGCTGCAGCCCACTTCGGCTGCGTCCGAGGTTTTGGGACACAGCTTATGTGTCAGTCCTGCGACAGACAGCTGGGATAGGCTCCAGCGCCCCCTGCGACCCTGAGAAAGGATAATCGGATGCGAATGGATAAATGGATTTTAGAGAAGAAAAAATGGAAAATTAAAAGACATTTATTCACATTATTTGTTTCCAAATAATGTGAATAAATCCACGAGAAGTGTGCTTGTATGGGGCGTGAGGATCAATTTCTCCCTAAAATGAAAAAGCGATTGTTGTCATTATATCATAAAAATAAGATGTCATGATGACTATTGTAATGAACCTCTAATACACACACACACACACACACACACACACACATAGTCAGCAAGCAAAACAGAGCATGTCAGCACATTCCCACGTGCATGGCATAAAAATGAGTCAAGGTGATGGGGATGCTGGTGATGAGTACAATGATGAAGATGACAGTGACTAGGAGGAGGAAGCATGGGCATTAACCATAATTTTAGTCATGCTTTTATGCTGAGTAGCACCTGTGATTATGCTGAGCACACTGACTTTAGTCCCCTGATATGAAGCAGCCTGACAGGAGGAAGGAGGTGAAGGAGAGAGAGAGAAAACAGAATGTCGAAGTTCCTGAAAATTGAACGACACCTTGGATGTGTCACTCAGCGGTCAAAAAAAACAAACCTTTAAAATCTAAAGAGCAGTGATCCGTACAAGCAAACCAAGGCTGCCTGGTATCAAATTTGTCATCAGTTTAAATCTTTCTATCCGCCAAAATATCCCCAGTGTGTGTCTGTCAGACGCAAAATCAACACTTTGTGCGTCTGCGTGGGTGTTTGTATGTGTACATATCCTCATCAAAGAACATCAAAGGCCTCGAGGAATGAAGTATACGACGAGCGAGCTGCGTGATTTGCTTTTTAGAGAGCTCGCTTGTTTCGAGAAATTGCATAATCACCCCAAATGATGTCTTTCACAATCTGATGCCGGCAAATCTAATGCACATATTTGGGACTCATGAATAAAACTATTAGGCGCTTTGATGTTTTTCTTTTGTCAATAGATTTTTGTAATTCAAGCATTTATGGCTTATCAGTCATATTCTAATGGATCCATGAAATACCATAACATTTGAGTTGTTTTTTAAATTTTATTTGCTTGCTGTCTTATGAAGTGAGGCTCTCCTATTCATCCCTTAGTCAGCCAACCTGTCAAATAGTTAAATGGCAGTTGTAAATACCATCCATCCATCCATCCATTCTCAGCCGCTTATCCTTTTCAGGGTCGCGGGGGGCGCTGGAGCCTATCCCAGCTGTCTTGGGGCGAGAGGCGGGGTACACCCTGGACAGGTCACCAGTCTGTCACAGGGCTAACACACATAGACAGACAACCAGTTGCACTCACAGTCACTCTCGCATTCACACCTATGGGCAATTTAGAGTTTTTTCAATGAACCTATCCCCACAAATTGTAAATACCAATATAATAATATTTATTTAGACTGCTTGCCTGGTTCTTATGCATTATACATGATTATAAGGGGATCACTGACTAAAATGGCTGGGCAGTTGCTAAGTGAGTGTTAGTGTGTGCAGTTAATGATTAAAACTACTGTTATGTGCCTCTTTTTACAGTTTGTGTACTCTACACACAAGCCATGGGCAACAGGGAGTGGAGAGAGGTGAGTGTGTGTGTGTGTGTGTATTACTGTACAAACTGAACACACAGCGCAAACCAGTTTAATAAAATGTATGAGAATGTTTCAAACTTCCAGCCGCCCATCATTCTGGGAAAGGTCATAAGGCCATGTCGGAAACGGCGTACAGTGAGAAAGATTACTCACTAGTCTTACCAGGAGTGGACGCCCCAACAATTTCACCACAAAGCCAGTCATGTAATGCTCTGACATCTGACACGCCACAGCGCTCGGCTAAAGTTCATAACAATAAAAGTTACTATTATCTGTTCTTTTATCACAAGCGGTCATCTTAGCAGGTAGCTCTGTTTGGTTAGGCAGAGCTGTACACCGGGTGCCCCTCCTAGCACTGCCCTTAAATTAAACCAGCTTACCAATGGAGCTACATTAAAGTTTGTAACAGTACAATTAGAAAAAAAAAATTGGACAGGTATGTTTTGTTTAGATGGAGACATCAAAACTTCTGGATCAATGTCCTTTGGACAGAAAAGACCAAAGTGGAAAAATCTAACATAGCATCTCAGCACAAATGCCTCAGACCACCGGTCAAGCACAGCGGTGATGATTCAGGCTTGTTTTGCACTTTGGTGTACATGAACTCTGTACACCAAAGTATTCTACAGTCAGATGCTAAAAGCAACAGGACAGTGATTCCAAGCAACAACGGTAAATCTACAACAGAATTGCTGAAACAGATAAGAATCAGGGTGTTGCACTGAGAGCCTTTCATTAGCAGGTACCCACAAACCTCAGTGATCTGAGGCAATGTTTTAAAGAAGAGTTGACCAAAGTTCCTCCATTACAATAAAGAGATTGATAAAGTCCGAAAATTGTTATCTAAAGTTATTGCTGGTAAACGTGTTTCTTAAAGCTCACACATAACGGGGTGTTTTACACGCACAGCTTCAACATTTCGGCTTCGTTTCTGTTCGAATAAATAACGATCCTGTAAAATCTGCCACGTGTTGTTGTTCATCTGAGGATGTTAAACTGAACCAAATCATTTTTATTATATCCTGAGTCATAAAAGCTTGGCACTGAAAAAGGGTGTGCTTTCTTCTTCACAAATATCAGCCTGTTGGTAACACTTTAATGAAGTCGAGGGGTCACGATGAATCATCTGCACAAAATTTCATTTCCAGTGGTAGGTGAGATATTTCAATTTGGACTCAAGTGCTGACTGAGCCTACGTACGTTACCTATGCCAAGAAAAGCTACAACACGAGCTCTATTAAAACAATTCTTATATGCACTTTGTTTAAGGATTGGTTCGTTTCAGGTGTGGTTCGCAAGTTTGAAAGGTAACCTGTAACACCTGTTTGGTGTATTTTTAAATACCAAGTAGCTTAAAGTGTTGTGTAAGTACTGTGAGCTAAATCCAGCTCACAGTACTTACAAACATGCTGCAGTATCTAAAATATTTATGGCATGAATGCAACAGCACAGTGTTGCATAATACACAGAGTGCAACAATACACATGTTTTCAGCCTGGCGTTTGTGACATTTGTGGCATGTTGTGTTAGTGATTCAGTGATGCGTCTCTGTTAAACAGTGAGGGAAGAGATTCAGTGTGCAAATGTAGCTTCTGTGATTAGGCCGAGGCTAACGATGCTGAGATGCCTTCTAGTATACAGTTCAGGTATCAGTTAACGAAGCGAAGATTTACAGTGTTTAGAGAACGCGTGCACGTTTTAGTACAACTGAGCTGCGTTTTACAATAAATATTCATGAATGCAATTCAGGGGGCAATTCTTTCAACCTCAAGCGTTCGCAGTTATTCATAGATGTGAGTCGCCCGTCATCTGCATGCATTATTAACGGGCTGAGTTAAATGCCAAACCGGAAACCCAACTGACCCCTTTTGACTTGATACTTCAGCTGCGGTGCATTCATTACGCTAAAGCTGTACATAATCTTCTGTAACAAGCCTCTCCCCTAATGTGTCTCCTGAGGAAAAACCTGCAGGTGGATTCAATATTTACACGAGTCGCTGCGGCGTCAGAAAGTGGCCGGTAAAAGCTGTGGTTTGAGCAAGGTTAAAGCTTTTAAGTGTGGCGAGTTGCAGAAATGCATACTCGCATATTATAGATTTTAAACTTGTAGGTTGTAAAAAGTGGAATGCTCTCCAAACTGTTTGTTTCCTAAGCTTGTGGGTGTTTTTTTTTTTTCTTTTTTTTGTGTAGTTTGGCAGAACAGAGGTGATTGACAACACGCTAAACCCAGACTTTGTTCGGAAATTCATTTTGGACTACTTCTTTGAAGAGCGGCAGAACCTCCGGTTTGACCTGTAAGTAAGATGTACACGTGTGTGTGTGTGTCTCTGCATCACTGTGACACGTGTGTGTGTCTCTGCATCACTGTGACATGACTAGTTCCTAGTTCCTTAAGACTTTGGATATGGTTTATTGAATATTGGTTTAGCTTTCCTGAGACCTTTGAGAGGTATTGAAATGAAAAATTCTAAGTGGCAACTTTGGCTCTTGTTTTCTTTTTTCAATGAGGAACGCCATAGTCAAAAGATGACTGTTATTTCCATGTCTATGGTTCTATGCTAAGTAGGAGGTCGGAGCAGCAGCAACACCTCCTATGAAAGGTGGGTGGGTGCTGCACCAGAAGCCTCCTTGTGATTGCTTTGCTTCCTTTCCTAGCAGATTACCACGGTTGCCTCTAGTTTGCACAGAGTGCGTCTGTGTCTTTGTGTACTGTATCTGACCGCCTTGTCTCATATATTACCAGTACACAGCTCTGAGTCTCTCCTGCTGGTGATGTCCTGATGACTAAGTCATGTGTTATGAACACAGCCGTCTTATACTTCTTTTCGGTTTCTTTCCGTGGAGGCATTAGATTCTGTCTGTAGGTTCTTAGATTAGGAGAGGGGATTCTCCATCTCATGTGGCTCTTAGGTCACTTTTGTTACTGAATTATGGGGCTTTCAGTGGCTTCATTTTATTACAGGGGAATTGTTTATATTCTAATCTATAAAGCAGGGAGCCATGGCGACAGCACCACTACGATCTCAAAGTTGTCGTGTGAAGAGGAGCTAGTGTGTCTGCGTCAGTGCATGTTTGTTGATTCACGATAGATAGGAAAACGGAGGGAAAGAACAGGGCAGACACACAAAGACGTCAATTGTGTCTTTGTAACGAAACAAAGTTTTTTTTTTTTTAATCTCTATTTCATGTCTCCTCTTAAATATGGCTGTTGTGCATGCACGTTATGCTCAGAGTAATGTCTTGTACGGGAGTTGTGTCACGGGGTCTTGTGGTGGAGAGACAAAACCAAAACTGATGTGTGCAATTTGTGTGCGCATTGCCACATACTGCGTGTGTGACCATGGTGACAATGTGTGTTTCCACATACATGTGTTTGCGAGTTCGTGTGCAGTTTCGCGGGTAGCCATAACAACAAGGGTGGGTGTGATATAGGAATAGACCGATTTAACCTTTCATATCTAATCCACTTGTGTTCCCTGCTCCGTTACAGCCCGGTGTGCATTTTCATGCATACACAAACAAGTTGCTTTCTGTGTTTTGCACTAATGAAGAATATTACTGGCTTTGTAGGGCGCGGTTATTTAACCGCTGGTTGTTTATCAGTGTTGTACCGTTTCAAATGGAATGAAGGCGAACTGAATGATGGGGGGAGAAAACAGGCTCCGGTGATCCAAAGTATACTTCACCAAATGTGGTGGAGTCAATATTACTGCATGAGCATATATGAATGGAACTGGGTCAGTGGTGTTTACCGCTTATGTGACTGCAACACAAGCTTCATAAGCAAATGTTCTTTAAGCTAAATTTATCTTTATTGGCTCTACGTAGACTTCATTTTTTTAGCGTCTTCCCCGCCTGTCTTCTGTTGCTTTCTTCCATTAGAGTTGTGGAGGATTTGGATTAGCAATTATCATTGTGCTTGCAATATCAGGAGGGCGAGTTTAAATCTATTAGAAGAATGACGTCTCATAGTAGATGATGTACATACTAATCTCCTGAAGCTGTACATACAAACGTTTTCTTTACACACTGTCTACTTGTGCATTGGCGCCATTATGCTCAGGACATGTAAGGACATCTGTGTGTTTGTGTGTTGCGTCTATGTCTGCTCATTGGTTGTGTGATTATGAATGAATGAATGCGTAACTGTGTGTGTCTTGAGTGGTTTTCTGAATGGAACTGGACATCTGAGGGACAAAACAAACAGAACTCTGGCTATTTGTGGGTCTGTGAGTAGGTTATGGTTTGTTCTCGGCGTCATTCGGTGTGTGCATCCGTGTGTGAGACTCCTGTGTGTGCCTGTTTTGCTGAATGTGTCTACCATAGACTGTTTATAAAGGATAGCCATCATTGGGTTGTGAAAGTCAAGCCTTGAAGTCTTGAGTGTCTTCGCGGTCGCCGCCTTGATGCGATTTGGTTTTGGTCTGAGGGACGCTGCAGTCTTATACCAAGAAACGACCTTTGGGAACAAACAAATTTAAATAAGGTGAAAAAGACTTTTACACAATGAGACGTTGCAACTACAGAAGTTGACCTCAGCTGGCCATTAGAAGCCATTAAAGCTACGCCTGTCGTTTAAACAGTGTCTACGGTATCTGGATGTGTGCGTGCAGCCGTGCTGCTCCTCTCATCGACGACTGTATGTCGCTGGTCCTGCTGGCCTGCAAAGGGTAACGCCGTCTGAGATGATAACAGATGAAAGAACGTTTACTCCCTCAGGCTTATGGGAACGAGATCTCTATGAAAACAAAACAGTTACGGAGCAGAGGTTATGAAATACTACAGTATGTCCTCTCACTATGAATTATGATACTGCATTGTGTTCCACAGGGAAAACAGTGCACTGATATATGCCTTTAATTTTACACTTCCCTAAGCTAAGAGGCATATACTGATATAATTCTAAACAGTTAAAACCTAAGACATAACGCGCCGTCCCATGTCCCGTGGAGTTGAAATGGGACATGGGACATTTTAAATATTGGTTATGCCTTATATTTGGATGAAAAGAGAGCCCAGCCACACACAGGATGTACTGTACGTCACCCTTAACATCCATGTGAAGCAACTAAATTGCCTAGCATCTCTCCCCCACCGTATTACCCAGCAGAGGCCAATCCATATTTAGTGGTGGGTGAAATGACCTGAGCTGTGAAATGACCTCAGATTGCTGAGTGAATGGGTTGCCTGATTGCATCCCATTCTTCAGAGCTGGAGGGGCTATTTCTGGACAAGTTTGTCTTGCTGCAAATATTGTATGTTTAAGAGGTCGCCAGGTGAAACTGAGGAATAAGGCTTGTGAGTACTGTTCAGACGTGTGTGACAGTAATGAAAGATGAGGATAGACTTCTTCACTTAGCATGTAGGGCTGCCATGATTAGTCGACTAGTCACGATTACGTCGACTATCAAAATCGTCGATGACTAATTTAATAGTCGACGCGTCGTTTGAAGCTTTGTAAGATCCCAAAAGACGCAGGAATAAGTAGTAGGATTTAAGCGTGTAATAACAGACTGAAACAGAAGATGGCAGCACTGCATGTACAAGGATGTCAGCTACCCTTAAATCCCGAAGAAGAAGAAGCTGTGTCCCAGAATTCATAGCGCGGCACTGCTCAGTTTTCAATAACGGCTGTGGTTAGTTAGTTTTAATCGTCACAAAATAAACGTTTAACATGTTTTCAGGCGAGAATGTAGCTGTGTAAACCTCAAATATCTGCTCAGTTTATCAAGACCCCACATATTTTCAGAAGCGCTCCAACGTTTTCGAGACGTCTGTTACCCACCAGTTCAATAGCTAGGCTCAGTATAGCCGGTGAGAACACCGGACTCCCAGCAAAACGTTTTCAAACCCACCGCCGTCTTTCGCTACTCAGGTTAAACATGATATATAAGTCACTTAGATAACTTAAAAATGTTATTGTTTGGCTTTTTTTAGTATTTTATTTGTTTCTGAGTAAATCGGTTTGGCTGAGATTAAAGTTATAGTTTTCACACAGCACACACAATATACTCCGGTGTCCTGTTATATTTTAAATGGCAAGGAGCAGACGGCTGAGTTTATTAAACTTCACCCAAACAATCTACAGATTTCATTAAAATGTAATAAACTATCATCTTGTCTTTATTTTTAGTTAGCACATACCTTAAACACT
>VURO01040992.1:0-21265 GCA_015108175.1 Pelvicachromis taeniatus
GAACCAGTTTCTCAAAGCACTTGGTGATGACAGGAGTTAGTGCAATTGGACGGAAGTCATTGAGACTGGTTATGGGTGATTTTTTGGGGATGGGGATGATTATGATTATGATCATATGATGATTATGATTATAGAAGGAAGTATTATTACGTGGTATCATTAAGACCCCAATATATTTTTATATAATCAATAAAACAAAAAATTAAGGAAAGTAATCAGGAATAAATTCACTAAATCATGAACATTGTAGCGACAGAATAAGGAGATATACTGTAGATGGTCACCTCTGAGATCTGTGAGCCAACTGCAATGCTGGATTGCAAAAATTTATTTTTGTTCATTTGACTTTAGGTGATCTGATTTCAGTTCCACCATCAGGCCAGGGTCTTTCTGTCTGGAGTTTGCATGTTCTTCCCGTGAATTGGATAAGTGGAAGAGGATGGATGGACGGACTTTAGCTGACTTTGCATTAGCTCAAACTCAGCTGCAGCATTTTTTTTTCATCTGACCTCCTAATCATTGTCTGTGCTAGCATCTTTCTGCTGAATCTGAGTCGTGCAACAATCTCCTTTTAATTGGTAGATTTACAGATTTCTGACTGCATTCATTTGATTGCAATCAACATACTGAAGAGACTTTTGTTGATTTTAGGGTGTTTTTCTTCTGAGATTAATGTGCCTTTGAATATTTTTCACAGTAATTTGCTGTAAATGTGATTGCTCATATACAGTATAAGTCATGAGTAACACTGAAAAAAAGTCAATATCCATGTGAATCAGCTCATAGACAAAAGACTTTTATGGCTTTATGCCTTGCTGGTGAGTCTGCTGTGTCAGTCATTTGCCTTCTTATCACTTCCACTTTCTGGTAAAGCGTTCATAACTGGCTGATCTCTTAAACATTGGCTCACACTTAAACAGTGAAGGAAGTGTATGACTTCAGATTGTGATGTGGCTGTCACCTGCTGGAGTCACATGGACAGGAAGTGGATTTTGTTTCACTTCCCACTGCCAACTCAAAAGCAGGAAGTCAGACCGATAAGCAAGAGTGACTACAGACAAGGACCAACTGTAAAATACAATTCCACAAAATTAGTGCATGGTCACAGGCCTATACACATCAGTTGACCGACCTGGGAGTGAGTGGATGATTGTGAAACATGATTCATTACCAAAGAAGTGCTTGCGTTGTTTCCCTTTTGTGTGCGCCACTCTCAATGAGCTTATTGTTTCACTATCTGCAGAAAAAGACTTGGCAGTTTCCCCCCCTGCTATGACTAAAATTCATCACATTTCCCACAAAAAGTTTTCTCATCAAAAAAAAAAGTCTTGATGGAAACAAAGGACTGCGCTCTGAGCTCGCAAATGGAATTGAGTGCAGCGTCGCAGTTTGGAAATAATAATGCACACAGGCACACATTCAGATAATTCAAAGATTAATCAGCACCGGGAAAAGTGCTACACTGTGTGTCTGTGTGAATTAGAGAAAGAATTAATCACATGCAGCAGGCTGGCTGTTGTCCAAGCAATGAGAAACTCTGCGTGTTTCAGTCCTGTGAGTTCATCAGTGAAGGGACCTGCAGACTCTCAGTTAAGGATGTCCTGCTGGTAGAGATGCTTCCTTGAGGAAAAGAGATGGAAAGGTTGTCACACTGTGGTATTTTTTCATCCGGAGATGAAAGCAGTAGCAGTAGCAGTAGTTGTTGCAGGTTTTTAAATGTAAGACATTCATTAAATTATCTATCTTTATATCCACAGCATTACCCTTAATGCCGTAAGAGTATATGATTATATTTCATGGGTTACATGTTGGGGTTTTTTGTGTGCTGTTTAACACAAAAAAAAGTCAGTTTTCAAAACTAGGACATCCACTGTGTAGTCTTTCAATGAGAGTTAGTGTGTAACGTCACTGGTTCTGTATTTATTTGGAGCATTAAGACGGAGGAACCTCAGCCAATCTAGTTTGCAAAACTCTTCTTCATCACTTTTCCTAATCATGATTATGCATAGAGCTACCCTCAGCTGCTTTTCAATTTACATGTTGTTTACACAGAGTATAGAGTGAAGATGTTGACTCTCTCCATGCGACATCATTCAGAACATTAGGTCTCAATCGCACAGGCCTATGGATTGGTCAGTGACCCGCTGGTAACATCTCACTAGGGAGAAATGCTTTGGTGAATAGTTGCTGGAGGTTCCTGGGTCTCACCAGATGGTTGTTCTACAAACCTTGTTGTGAATTGTTAGGTTGCTAGCAGATGCTAGTCAGAGTACCCATGTGGACACAAGGAGAACATTTGTGTGCAAAAAGTTGTCTGCACCTCAATAAAGGGCTTCTTGGTAGTTAAAATATTCCCGACCAGCATGCTGCATTGTTTACATGTCTAATCTCTAATCCGATGCACATCCTTTACCCCCATTCAAACACACAGACACACACAGACACATTTCCCTCAATACCACAAACAGAGCATAGCCAATTAAGTAAGATGACCAGCAAAGCTTGGGGTTACTGGAAGCACACAAAAGGCTTTTGTATAGCTGCCTCAAAGTGACACACACTGGTTGAATGTATGGGAAAAGATTAACCATGCGTGCTTTACAATGTGGCCAACAAGCATCATCAACAAGTGTGATTCACACGCATTGCACTTTTCTATATCTTCACAATACATCACATTAAAATCTCGCCGATAAACTATTTGGAGAACTGTAGCTTGTTAAAAGACGTGCCTCATACATCCAGAACCTGAAGGTTTTCATGTGTATTCGAGCAATGCTTTAGACAAACGTGACATTTATATAGTTTAAAAGAAAGCGAAAAACTGAAATGTTGAAAATTGCAGCCAGAAATGCAGGAAAATACACTGTAGTGTGGAGAGCGCAGACAGTGAAAGAGAAAAAGAGAGAGAAAAAATGCAGGAGATTGAGTGGCGTGGGGGGAAACTGGTGGGACAAAGACTGACCCTTCAGCAAAAAAGAAGAGAAAAAAAATCATTGTTCAGGCAGAAAAAGAATCATTACGAAACGAGACAAAGAAAAGGAAAACGGTAAGAAAAGAGAGCCAGGACAGAGAAGTGGGCACGTCTTGGCTCATTTAGACAGACAATAGTTGAATGATACAGTGTCTACACTGATAATAATTTGCCATATTTTGCACTGTTTTTAAGGAAACACAGAAAAGACAAGCGTGAAGTGCGTAGCTTTATAAATTCAATATCTTGTGGGAGTTCTTGTATGCAAAGTATAGCACAGGAATTATCTTCTGAGTGTAGCAGCTGCCAAAATAGTACCAACTGTATATGAATCACATTATAGGACATTTCATATTTCTCATATATTTCATTCAGTATTCACCCTTTTCCTTTTTCCTTTCCCTTTTTTATGTTTGATTTCTGATTTATGTTGGCCCTGAGATTTCAGTGTGCCTCAGCAAAAACAAAGCACCACCAAATAAAGAGCACACCTTCACCGATCTGACAACGCAGATGGCGCTTAGACAAAGTGCTGCAAATACAGAGTCAAGCTGAAAACAGATGCAATGTGTGGAGCCCTAAGAGCCACTCAGTGAACACCTGGCAGCTCACAAAATCCATACATAGAAGATAGCATGCATGCAAACAGAAACACTGACAAGCATACAAATGAAGACACTTGTTTTGATTCCATTACACCCACTGCTCCAAAATGATCCATACAAGGCCTTATAGACCTGAATAATTCATCTACACACACACACACACACACACACACACACACACACACACACACACACACACACACACACACACACACACACACACACACACACACACACACACACACACACACAACTAGAAAATGCACCGGTGTTGCCCTCCAAAAGCATTCAGGGTCAAACCTGTGAGATTTAGAAGTCTGAACTGCATGACTATATGAGAGCTGTGAGATGGTTCAGAGGCTTGTTCGTCTTTCAAGTAATAAAGATTTTAATTTTTCTGGATATTAGGATAGCTAATACAACTATCTGTCAAAAAGGAAAACAAAAATCTTGGCATAACAGGCCAGATTTTCTGCTCATCCTTTTTGACCTTTGTGCTATGCTAAGCTAACAATATTTTGCCTCTTGTGGTCATTTTCTCTCTCATGTGACTCTGCAAAATGAATAAAAACATCTGGCAAATGCTGAAGCGTGTGATTGTTCAAGCGATCACATGATCGGGCTAATGGAATCGCATGTAAAGCTCAAAAACCGGAGATGTCCTGATTCTTGTTTTTCATGCAAGATGGACGAGGGAGGGGGGGTATCCATCTGTTTCCTCCCTGTTCAGAGCAGGATCAAGGAACAAAGGTTACAACCCTTAAGAACTGCTGGATTTATGTGTCTCTCCTCTTTGATGGTGACAGCATCAATGAGGAATGTGGGTCTCATGGTTACCACTGAAGGAAATGGTCACGACAAAGTAGTCATTGCACTTTTCATGTACAGAAAAGTGTAGAAACCATACAGAAAGGGGGAGTGTGCTGCCTCACCATCTGACAGATCGCTTGCTACGCAGAGCTATCTGCAAAGTTGTCTTTGGAAAACAGTAGATATTAAAACAGAAGTACAAATTTAGCAGATTAAGGGTGAAACAATTATTTATTGACATTTCTTTCTCAAGCTAGCTTTAACCAGATTAACAGACCACATAGGGTGGCGACAAAAATTATCTGCAGTCTGAGGATCTATGCATACATGCAGTCATGGCAGCTAGCTACTGTATGTAGCTACTGTAGTTTTATGGTATGTGCCTTACAAGGTGTTTTTGCGTGCGTAGGATAACTCCACTTGCCAGAATTCAATACCTGATGAGCTAGTAAACAGTGACGATGATGTGTGACAGGTGCTCTCCATCTAATATAGCCTCCGGCAACTGAGCAAACACTGATCTGCAGGTGATTAGATGAATGCTAGATTTCGGCATTTGAAATAAGCTATGCAATCACTGAACCTATCTTTATGTTATCACAATAACAGCTTGCATTGCATCATGCTGCATGGCCGTTAATTGCACATAGGAGCCTAGTCTTTAATCAGAATGTAAATTAATACTACCAGAAAGGACTGCACAACAGGTTCTGTGCACACTTCCAATTAAGCATTTCATCCTGAAAATCTGTCCATAAAAGTAAAAAGTGGCAGGCAGCTCTGCACCCAACAACTTTTCAACTTATAATTTTACCTCTTCAGCATCTTTTTTCAGTATGTGAGGTACTTCCAAGTAAAAATTGGAAACAGAAACAGTTAAAAACAAAAGAGTCAGGGTGTGAAACATGTGATATGACTTCAACAAGACTTTTTAGACTTTGGGTTTAGCTTAGTGAACTATTTAGTTAAGTTTAGAAACATCCTTTGAGTTTGTGGGTTACAAAGCTAAGGTTTTCCATCTGCATCAAAGCTTCTCCTCCATTTCCTCGGTTGCCATAGTAATGTGTCCCACAACAGTGACAACACAAAAATACTACATTTTTTTCAGGGATACACTGTGACGCCTAAGGGTCAGAACCAAGCATGTGAGAAATCGGAACTGAAAACATGTTGAGGCAGGCGATTGTGACGCTAATGATGGATTATGTGAGTCAGACCATATAGCTTGTGTGAGTGGCAGACTTCAATACTAATAATTTCCTCTGAACCCTCAAAACCTCCAAATTTTATTTTATTTTTCCTTTTTAATGTTTCCTGAAACATCTAGATTAATATGCAAAAAACATATTTGATGTGTTTATTTATTTCCTACCTTAAGATATCAAACTGTGTCCATTGTAAACACCAGAAAATTTGCCAATGTGAATTTCTACTCAAACTGATCACTAAAGATTCTTTTTACTACAAAGTCACATTTACCCAATCACCTATATGTATTTGGGGGGGGTTCTTAATATACCTAAGCACCTTGTCTCTAACTTTAACTTTGATCAGGGGAAACTTCCATATTCATTATATTGTCCAAGGATAATTCAGTGTTCAAACTAAAGTAGCAGGGGCTCAAACTGCTGGCTGTCTAACTGGTAGTCGACATGCTCTACCTCCTGAGCTACAGCCACCCTGTTTCTTAATTTAATTTGGTGTACTAACCATGGAAATAGAAAAAGATATAATTTTCTAGTTAAAAACTGCATTAAGCTGACAAGAAACCAGCAACCAACCACAATCCACATGCCAAAGACAGAAAAGCTTCCAACATCACTAAGCCTCGATTATACTCTGTTATGGACACGGACAGCTGGAGACACCACGGCCGAGAAGTAATTCCTGTTACACTTTTTTGATGTGCACTACTTGGACGGGTCACAAAAAGAAACTCACAAAAACTGAGCGGGAGTTTTCCCCTCATAAGCCCTGAGGTTTGCTGGAAGAGGATCCAGAGCAAAGTAGTGTGTTTTTATCTGCTGTTTACATATCAGAAAATGATCAGCAAACTACATTTTTGCAAATAGTTTTGTGTGATATTGTAGACAATAAAGCTCAGATAACAATATTGCCCTCGACTGCATGATTGCTTGGATGCTTTTGTGAGCTGCCATGGTTCTTCGTCTGTTTCTGATTGCTTTTCCCATGCTGCATCACAAATATTAGAAAGCAGCTTTAAGTTATGTTTTTACCAAACTCACGAATGCTAGCATTAGCTTACTTTTCCATCTCAGTAAATAGAATTTAAGTGGTTAATCTGAGGTGTACCGTGCATATGTCGAGCCTTTCACTGCCAAGGATTCTGAACTTGGTGTTAATCAGGTTTATTACTTTGTAATACATCAAAATGTTTATGATACAAAGTCCACACTGCTCTGAGACTGAATATTTAAGCAATAAAAACACTCTCGGCACTCTTGTGTACATTAGAGAAAACATTTGGCTGTACTGCAAGGTTCTTTTCAAACAGCCCATTAAGTTGCTGCTCTAAAATGTAAGGGTGAGCTTGTCAAGTATAAAACAGGACTGCAGACCAAACAGAACATCCCCACAAGGACTGAATGAAATAATAATAAACACTGACACAGATGCAGCACAACGCTTGCTAGCACTTTTTACATCATTTACACATGCAAGACAGCAGGGTGACTGCTCAGTGCTGGCATCAAGATTGCACTTTTCAGCAGAACCTCAGACTTAAGTGCTGAAATTTAAAGCATTTCATTAATATAATTAATTATATTAAAAAAACAAAGGACAAGGATTACATCTGTTCAGCCATTTACAGGGTCATGCACATGCAGCTACTAAATAAAGTATAGCCTTGTTTAGAAATAAATAGTGAAAACAGCGTGTTTTGTTATTCATGACGTGTAAAAACTACTAAGGAGGAATTTTTTGCCCCATCTCTTCACAGTGGCAAAGTCAGACTTTGAATCTTCATATCATCTATTACTGCTGGAGGCCAGCGTAATTGCACAGAGCCCATTTCCTGATTCAGCATTTACACGGCGTTACAACAGCAATCAGAACTGTCCCACAGCGATCCAGTTTATTGCTACTACGTCTTATTTCAGATGATGTGAAGTGAAACTCGGAACGATAGGCGGTTATTCTCCGAGGCCACATCAGGGACAAGTTTTCTCCATCTTACCTAATCATGTTGTCTGCAGCCCACGGTGGTCATCTTCCTCCTCCTCATCTGCTGCTGAGGTTTGCACAATAGGAAGATATTGTCTCTTGTCTCATCACTCAGGATTCTCTATTATTTGAAACAATAAATATCCCATTAATCACCCTCAGCCTGATTTTTTGCATTTACTATAAACCTGGTGGAAATGTATTCCATCATATTTGCATCTTATATCATGTTTTCTTTGCTCGGCACACATGTAGCCAAGCCTATTAACCCATTTATTTATTTCAATTCCAAAGCCAAGGCAGATTGATTGGGAGGTTTTGCATAAAGGCCCATTTGTAATGGCACTGCGGGCTAGCTGATGAACCGCTGTAGCATTTCGATTAACTTCTAACACACCACATTTGCATGGTTTGATTAAAACTACTTTCTGGGGGGGGGGTGTCTTTGAGTTTGTAAGAGGGAGAATAAATGCATTCAAATATATACAATCATCCCACAAATGAGTGTGAGGAAATGGGCCGAAGACTGAAGACAGAAAGAGATGACTTGACCGCAGCCCCTGGTTATCGCAAATCCTCAACTGAGCCCCCTCTGAAAAGAGTAGTAGAGCAGGAAAAACCTGCACCTGTGGCTGTTACATCAACAGATGACAAGTAATCAGTGATCTCTGTTGTGATGGGACTTACCAGACACACAAAAACCAGACAGGAATTTCTGGTCTCTCTAAGACAGGTGCTTAGCAAGACAGCAAAGCCCTTCTTTCTCCTCCTTTTCGTGGCCTACTTAACTGAGGTCAAGAGCCTGAATGTGAGAGAATATGCAACACAGAGAGTGAGATCAAGATTTTATCCAGACCACCCACCATCCTCAGAACCGATGCCTTGTTTTTCGTTCTTTTGAGTAGCTAAAAGTGGGACAAGGTGCCAAATTCAACTCCACAGTTTGTCAGCGGTTTGTTCTGTAAACCCTTCAGAGCTCTGTTTAGGAGAAATAAGCAACGATTTTCTATTTACTAGATTAACGCAGATAAAACCTGGACTTTGTTAGTTTCCTGGGAACCTGTTTTGGAATTCCCAGACTGACAGGAAATCCATATAATTAATAAAGCTATTGAAACCAGATTAGAGATTTGTTTTGTTACTCTATGCCCTCTCTCTCCTTATTTATAAGGCCTTATAAAATCTCTGTTTTGTCACTATTGTTTTTCACGAGCGGGCGTATCCCATTCTCAGTGATAGTAACTCCGGACGATCGTCAGTTCTGCTGAGTGCGGCACTCTGAAGCGAGCTCTGCTTTTAATATTCTCGCTCTTGTTGTGGTTTTCCTAACCCTGCTCTTAATCTGGAAGTTGTTTGATATGTGATGCCAAAGCGCTCCGGGGTTTCTTGTGGTGAGTATTGATGGAGAATGGTATGTTCTTTATGAATCAAGGATCGGCAAGATTGTGTGGGAGCTGGGACAGCATTTCCTGTGTGGGTTGATGGGAAGTTTGTGGTCATCATTTATTCTGTGAGCTGATTTTTTTTTCATTCTTTCTTTATATGAGCAGCAGGCATTGGTGCAGTGATGGATCGGACATGACAGCTGCCCAAACTGTAGACCACTCTGCATTTTTCATTTGTCTGTTGCATTACTTGTGGATGGGAACTACTTTATGACTCTCCTTCAGAAGAAAGTTTGCGTGACTTTAAAGATCTCATTAAGCCTGGTTGAATGGTTACTGTAACTCATTAATTCCTACTTTGGCATGGACCAGTGCATGTGTATGGACTTTAGTGTGAAAAACCATAAGCCCGATTTACAGAGTGAGTAAAGTTTACAGTGTCAGGTATTACTGTATGACAGGCAAGGTAGGACCCAAACGCAGGACTCAGACACAAAGGGATAAACTGAAAGAAGCTGTTTTATTTCTGTGACCACTTAAACATAAGAACACTAACAAACCAAAACTCAGAAATAATAAAATAATTTAAAAAAAATCTTGAAATAAATAGGAATTTATCACTAGGACTTAACAAGGGAGATGAGAGAAACATGAAAACATAGTAAATGGGACAACACGCAGAGGGAGACGGAGGACTGATACACAGCATAACAAGAGGATGGGCAACAGGGTCAGGCATAACGAGACAGGGGGAGCAAAACTGAACACAATGCACATGAGACACAGACTGCCAAAATAAAACAGGAAACACAACACAGAAAGGGAAAACACCGACAAGACGAAGAATACCAGGATACAAAGGGGAACAGACTTAATGAACAACTAAGAGCTAAAAATACAAATGAATTTACTGGGAAGCACAAAGAAAAGCTAGATATACGCGACTAGAAAGAAACTGCATAATAAACCTAGTAATAACTCGAGAACAAAAACAAACAACAGATCAACCTTCAAAAGTCATAAAAATTGTTCATGAACAGGAATTGTAGAATTCCTTTGTCTGCACCGGACTGGCACATCACTAAATATTCTGTAGCATCATATTAACACACATGAGAATATTCCCACCTAGCTCTCAGCAGGAATGTAAAAGCAATTCTACCAATCATATATTTACTCCATGGAGAGTTTGTTTTTAATCATCATTATAAGAGGAGAAAATTGATGCTGTTTTGGTAGCTGCAGTCATTAGAGAAAGTAAGACTGTAATGATTTATATGGTCCAATCTGCTGTCAAAGCTTAATCTCGCTCTCTTCCTCCATCAGCACACACAATTATTAATCATCACATTTTAATTTGGCATCATAAACACTGACCTCCACTCTGTGTCTGATAATAGCTATGAAGGGGAGCAGGTGCTCTCATCGTCTTAATGCAGTAATGCGATCTCTTGGAGAGAGACAGGTTGTAAACGTGCGGTTTCCCACTGTCATCTCGTCAAATCCCACAGGGCAAAAGTTACACTCAACTGAATTATTAAAATGGACATGAGTCTGAATGATTTATCATCAGGGGATTTTTTTGTATATGTCACCTTAGATAACCTGACTTGCAGTTTGTTTTCCTAAGAATTGTTTGCAGTATTTGTCTTCCTGATGTTTTATATTTCTAACGTGCTACGTAAAACCACAGTGTAAAAGACCTGCTCTGTTTCTCTAGGCTGAGATAGAACATGGCATACGTGACAGGGAAGTGTCTTGTCTGTTAGTCCCCAAGTGTGCAAAGTCATCCGTGTGGTCAACCATCAACCATATAGCTCTGAGTGCCAGATGTGCCCTGATATATTATAGATGACAACAGTGTCAGAAAACATGATTGCCTGCTGCACATTGTCTCTTCTTTGTCCAACTCTAAGATCATTTAGCAATTTTTTTTTTTTTAATGTATTACCAAGTATTCATTAATGTTTTGTTAATGTTTTGTAGTTTCAGTGTAGAAATAAGTTGTGGTCTCCTCTCACTTCATGTAGAGAACATTTTTAGAGGCCTATTTAAGGGTAAGTTACAAAAAGATCACTCCATGTTAAATCAGACGATTTGTATAACATTTTCTGCTGGATGATCTCAAATTTGTGTAAAAAATGTATGGTACAAAGTTTGAACATATATAAGGAGTGCTGTGATATTTTAGCTTTATATATCAAATGCTTTTCAAGATATATGTTTTTAGCAAATGGTTCAGAGCTTCTTTTTTTCACATTGAAATCAGATGCATATCTAAAAAAACTAGTAAAGATGAAAGCCTGACATTTTCACAGGTCTGTGGCAGGACCTGCATCTGTAATGCACTCCCATATTTGATAATAAGACACGTTCCTGCACATTTCAGCGTGCAACAAAAATAACATGAACACGGGTCAATGGAAGGGTATTCCAAAAATATATCTGGAAAAGCTATTGGTATATGAAGCTAAAATTTCACAGCAATTATTATATATGTTCAAACTTTGTGCCATAACATTTTAATGCAAATTAGAGACGGTCAAGCAGAAGTTCAGTGTGGATTTGACACAGAATGACCCAAATACAATATGGAAGCAGTTTGATCTGAGGCAACACGCTCTTTCTTTCTTCTTTTCTGTGTCTGAAAACAAATACTGAAGGGAGTAAGTTATACATATAACAGTTTAGAACAAAATAAATATATAAAACACAAAATGAACACATGTTGTCTATATATGTTGCAGCTTTGTCTGAGTGTGTCTTAAACGCCTAAGACTCCCTTGTTCTTCCTGCTTATTCTTCTCTTTTAGCTTGTAATTGGTGGGCAGGTGTTTGGGTGCAGCAAAGGTTAATGCATCATCGCCCCATCTCCTCTGAGACCTCTGCACACAGTCATCTTTAATGCCATTAAAAAGTAATTGTGATTAATGCATACACACACTCACCGGCATCATATTCATTTAATTAAAGCAAGACTGTATATCTTGCCTCAGAGCGCTTTCAAAGTATGATCTTATTAAATTATACATTTTAAATCACAATATAACCAAGTAATTACTCGGTCCCTTTTATTCCGAGATCACATTGGCTCATCAACATATTGCTAACGTCCACATTTTGCTTTGCGTAGCTGCCATTTTTCTTCCTGCTTAGAGAAAGGGGGATTCAAGACTGTTGTGTCTTATAAAAAAGACCCTATTAGTCATTAGTACAAGCAGTTTATTATAGCCGATAATTACGTTTGATTAAAGGGTGACTGGGGGTGTATGCACTCAGAGAGCTGGGCTGTATTCAGCCCCCAACAGAAGCTAAGAAAAAATTTACTTAAAAGTGCAGAAGACAAGTTGCAGTTTCAGCCAGAACCATTCGAGATGTGAAAAAAAGTGTCTTTGTCAGTAGATCGGCACGTTCATACAAGCATTTGTTAACTGTTTTACGTCAGCATGAAGATAAAGGAGTAGTTTAGGGTTTTTTTTCTGTCATTTATTGCAATTTTATTTATTGTCACAAAACAGGTCTGAAGTAAAAGGTGGTGAAGGTGGTTAGCAGGTTTTAAAGGAAATAACTGGGTGCGGCAGAAGAGAAATAAGAGAATCAGAGAGAACATTAGAAATAAGGTGATAAGGTAATGAAGGACTGGAGAGGAGGGATAAAGGTAGGGTTAGAAGACGTGCAAGTCGAAAAAAGTAGTAAAGAGGATAAAATGTGCAGAGGGAAGTATAGGGAGAATATTCCTCCTCCTCTCTTCTTCCTCTCAATCCTCTTTTCAGCTTTACTGTTTGTCTTTTGTTCCTCACCTTTTTCATCCTTGCCATTTCCTTGTTGTAAAATTGGGCAAAAACCTGAATAGAAAACCAAAAAACAAAGAGCAAACATGCGCTCATTAATTAGTCTGTCTGTGACACAAGAACAAGCTGTTAATCCACCGAGTCGCCTCCACAGTAAATTGTAAAATCTGTATGTGTCTGTGTCCATCTGTCCTTTCTCTTTCTCTTTGACCATTCATCCAATCAGCTTGGAACTTAGCAGGTGTACTGCTGCGGTGCCAAATGTGAGGCTGTTTGGATGAAGGCTAATGACCAATGATGGCACAGAATTAGAATTGGGGCAGTTAGTGGGGCGATCAAAAAGGTCAAGATCAGTGAACATAACAGGACTGCCTGAGACTTGGCATTTTTGTTCACTCGTCGTATGCAAAAGTAAGATTTTACAATCAGCACAGAGACTGCAGTGTTTGACTGCATGAGTGGGCAAACTGATGAGCTGAATGATGGACTTGAAGTTTGCTGTTTTCTTGTGTCTGGAGGCTCATCTCTTCCTCCATTTTTCTTGCTGTCTCGCAGCAGTTCCTGTGCAGCTTTTGAATGCACCCATGATAGAGCCACCACGCCTACATAAGGAGGACCTGCAAAAGTTAATCATAACATAAATAACAAACAATGACAAATTTCCTGTATTTCCTACAGTAATTTGACCTCTCTCTACTTCTATATAACGTGTTTTGTGCCTTTTGATCCAAAGTACACCTGTCCACCCGTCAAAGGTAAAGTGCTTCCACAGAGTGATGGACAAAGGACCTACATGGTTGCTGCAGGACTTGGGAAATATAAACATCTGCCAGAAGTATGATTACCACCTGGGTGTTGTCAGTCAGTATGGTGACTGGGGTAAATTGTTGTGTGGCTAAAAGCTTCCCATGACCGCCACAGCTTACTACACTGCTTAAACACTGATTTGATATCTGACTCACTGTGTTTATGAAGGGTAGGGGATGGGCAATATTTAAAGGAAATTAGTGTTTTTTGCAGAGTGCAGTATATATATTCCAGAGATCTAGTTATTTTCAAATATGAGCATTATAGTCAGTGTTGACAGTTTCTCTAAATGTGGTATGATTACCATTGCATTCATGATTCAGTGTATCACAGCTGCTGACATGCACAGTGCAAGGAGAGGCACTGACTATGGTGAATGCAGATGAGGCATCCTACCGGGGGAGAAGGAATGTTTATAGATGCCTCTCTCTGTGTGAAACTTGGAAATGTAAAACAGGTTTATCTTCAGGGGCGTAGCAGGAGGAAACACACTGCACATTTCTTTCATCTGACACCATAATCTGCTTTACACTGCGGAAATGTTTGTTTTGTTTTGTCACTGCTCAAAAATATTTATTGTGACACGCTGGTGTACTGTAATAACCCTCACACAACAACTTGCTCTGAATTCAGCTAGTGTGTTTCTCTTTTGCTTTTGGTAGTCATTAAAATGGCATTATTCTGGTTGGATGTTTGACCACCCTTTTTTGGCAGAATTGGTGTTTTTCCTGGCACTGATCTGCCTTTAAAGCTTAGACCACAAATTTTCAATGGCGTTCAGGTCAGGTTTGTGCAATGTACCATCAGCACAGGCAGCAAAAACAGCCCCAGAGCATGATGACCATCACCATGTTTTACAGTTGGGATGGTGTTCTTTGGTTTGAAAGCATCACCTTTACGCCTCCAGTCATACAACTGGTAGCTCAATCTTTATCTCGTCTGACCGTAAAACCTGTCATCTAACAGTGACAGTTTGGATCTTCTCTGGGACTCTTGCAAAGTGGTGACACGTCTGAATAGCGTGTACTTAAATATAGAGAGAATATAATTGCTTGAAATGAAAATTTTGCACTCTGCAGATGTTTAGAACCAACTCATGTAAATCTACAGTCGTCAGAAAAAGGCCTTGGTCTTGTCGAGTTTAAAGACATTGTAAAACCTTCTGCCCCATTTATTAAAAGATTGAAGTGAGTCTATACATACGAGCCTGTGTGTAGTCTTTTGACCATGTTTGGATTATAGAAATAAATAAATAAAAAGAAAAGAAAAGAAACTGAAACTTGTGAATTCCTATTTTCTAAACTGATTAAAGATGCATGCTGCAGAATCATTTCACCCTGAAAAAAAAAACAGATCAAACAAATTAAAAACCCCAAATAACCATGACTGTAACTTCTGGTCACAACTGTATCTGTTACATGCTACAGAGCTTTCTGTTTCAGTCACTGTTTCAGATTCTACAACAGCAAAGCAAAAACACTTTTGTGAGTGCATTACAAGAGCACACATATTAATTGCATTTAATGCACTCTATATTTAGCAGAACCGACTCTTAAGAGTCTGCAAATTGTTTCCTGTGAAACCGCACCTAGTTTCCTGGTTTCAGCACTAATGTCAAGCAACATCTAAAAAAAATAATCTTGCTGCTTTATGCAGTTTCTGTTAGGGTACCTGGGTTGTTGAACCAGTGTCTTGTGTCTTTTGGTTCTTTGAGTCTTGTTTATTTATTAGTTTATCTGTCTATTTTATATTTCCTAATAAGTATGCTTATACTTGTGAGTTTATTCTGTATTTCTAGTCTTGGTTAACAAGATTGAACAGGTCAGTCTTGTCTTCATGTGCATCTGCCCATTCCCGTAGTCAATCTGCATCTCTGTGTACTTCCTGTTTTACTTTGATAGTCTCCCGTCGGTGTGCATCATATCCTGTTTTGCACTCCCCCGTCTCGTCTGTGTAATTAGCGACAGCTGTGTTTCCCAGGTGTTTCCTCTTTGCCCTGTTCCCCTCTTGTATTTAGTGTCTGCATCTAGCTCTGCTCATCATCACATTCTCCCTCATACCCCACTGTGTGTTCTGTGTACCCACCTGCCTGTTTGTTTAGTTTATTGTATTCCCAGTTTAGTTAGTGTCAGTTTTCCAGGTGTTCAGTAATAAAACTGTTTACCTTTTGCCTCCTGGAGTCTGCATTTTGGGTCCTCCATTCCTGCCTGCCGCACACAGCCCATGACAGTCTCAACTAAACCCAAAGCTTATTGTCTCTGGTTATGATTCAATGCATAAATGTCAGCAAGAGAGGAATCAGTGGACTCACAGGATTTCTGCAACTTCATCCGACTTTTGCTAACCTTTCAAGGTTTTGTGATCAAGTTGCATTTGAGAGACTGGCAGCATTTGAAATGATGCACATTGTTTTAAAAAAGCTACAGTCTTTAATAGACCAGCCCAAAATATTTTTAATTGCTAGGAGAAATGACTATGTCATATAGGGTGTTGAATGTTCGCATAGGTGCTTATGACTAAATGCTCATCACGAGTTACTGAAACCTGGTTTCGTTTTGTGCTGCACAGTTGACCACATCTACACAAAGTGCATGCAAGTTTACCGGAGGTGAAGAAAAAACATGTTTCATGGTGAAAAACCTCATCTAAACTTAGAACAGCCTCTGCCACACTCACTTCATACTAGCGTAGATATAAAGTTGTAATCAACCACAGCCTCCAAATAAAAAGAGAAGTAAAGCCATCCAGATATGCTGGTTTCATCTTGTTCCCAAAACGGACATAAACTATTTCTGAGAACACTACCGGCTATTTTTACATGCTGCAAATGTCACCTTCTTGTTTGTCATTTCTCTGACCCACTTCACCCGCCTGTCTTCTCTGTATCCCACTCAGTCTGTGCTTAAAACCACAAATTTAACAAGCAAAAATAAAGACTCAAGTAAATCACACCCAGAGAAGAAATGTGTTTTCCTCATCTACTCCTGTAATTTCATAGCAGTCTGCATCTACTCTGACTAAACTGCCCCCTTGTATTCTTGCTTTTGGTGATAAGCATGTTTCTGTGCTTTTGCATTTGCCTTTTCACATTCCCATATTTGTTTAAAACCACTAAAATTCATGTGATAAAGGGTCAAACTAAATCTTGACATATCTCAGTACTGTAGCAAACAAACTGTACTCTACATGGAGAAATTAGCACTAGTTAGTTAGAGCTAACTGTGCAATGGCTGTTGGGAAATAGACAGAATTTTGTCTTCTAATACAATGCTCCTTTTATGCATATATATACCAGTCAATAAATAATCTGTTTTCCTTTAAAACCTTTTAGCATAAGATAAATGGTCTGCTCTAGAACATTCTTTTGTCAATAACCCTTTTTCTGCAAATGATACAGCTTCTTACTCTTTGATGGTGTTATTTCATGACTCATGTCATGACTAATGAAATATTCTTGAAAAAAAAGTATATGAAATGCAGAAGCAGTGTGCTGTTTACCCTCTTAATACAACGCACATGGCAGCCTGGGGCTGCACATGATCAGCTGGTCGTCGGCAAGTGTGAGTATCCCTGTAGAAGAAGATGTCTTGGCAGTTTGCTAAGCAGGAGTTTTCAGGTGTGTGTTAACACAATGCAGAGGAGAAAAGACATCAGCATTGATCTTAGATCAGTCATTTTTTGAGAGCTATATGATACCAAAATAATGATATAACAATGTCTTTTTAATCAAAATTTAAAGGAACTTTTAACAACCTTTTCAGCAAGTCACAATATATTTTGGCTAAAAACATATGCAGCGTGTTTATTCATAATTAGTTTTTAATGGTCATGCTTAGATTGCCACAGCATTGGTGTCTCAATTATGAAATAAAAAATCTCAGTGACTTCAAGCAAAAGACACTTACTTTCTTAACATTCAAGTGTTTTCCAGGCATTAGTTTCATATTCAGGAATGGAAGAGGAAGTCCAGCTTTGATTAAAAACAGCCATCCAAGCACAACAGCTTAGTAAAGTATAGAACAGGAAGTTGGGAAATTGATATAAATACATAACAAAGCACTAAAAGAACCGGTCAGCACTGACAGAACGCACCGCATGTATCGGACACATAAAGGCTGGTTACAACTGTTTTTATGTGCAGCTTTGGTGTTTGACATGATATAAAGACATTTTGACCTCTAGGAGAGAGATGAGCCGAAGAGGAGGGGGAAGGTGAAGTCTGGAACAAACACGCGTCTGGGAACCAAGTGTGATTCACACGCTACTCATCCCCATACAACTCTGTTCTATAAAGAGCCTGAGGCACTTCACTGAGAGGGGGGCTTTGTTTAGAGTCCTCTGAGTATTTGTGAGTGAGAGTTTAAAAAAAAAAAAGACCTCCCATGAAACAAATGTACGCTTCATTTGTTTCCACCTGACTGATCAAGGGTTCATCATTTATTCATTTTCTTTGTTTTACTGACTCAAAACACCCTGGAGAAAGAAGTCAGAGATATTATCTGCTTCACCAGGAACTGAGCACAAGACAAAGTTACATTCTTAATAATGAACAAAGTTCTTTCTTTTTTGTTGTTTTTTAACCTGAATGTGCTCCCTGTGTGCAGGTTGTAGGAGGCATGACACAAGAGAGTCACACGCAATATGAGACTATTACCGATCAGTACAAATCCCACCACCGGCATGATATTGCATTAGATGGCTGGCAATGAGAGTCTGACATTCACATTCTCATGTGCACCTCCATCAGATAATATCTTGAAAAAGTTAAGGGCTGCAGTGCATAGGTGAAGGGGGAAAGTGTTGACCTCTTATGTTTCACCACACGTGGCTCTAAGTGGAGAAGTGTAACAATTTGAAGAGGGGTGTTAGATAATACACCTGCCCTCGACTTCTGTTGGGCACCTAAAAATGACAAATAACTCCATGTAATTTACCTCAGTAACACGTCTAAATTTATTTCACGCAAGCCTGTTTTTTTTTTACCAACCAATCAAATTAATCTGAAAATAGCAGATGCGAATGGATGGATGGATGGAATAGCAAAAGGACCATGCTAGCATTCTGAGTGTCCACGCCCATTGAAAGGTTTACCTTCATAGAACCATGGTTACCTCTGTAACCATCCGCTCTCATCCCTGGGCAGTTACTGGAAGGCGAGTGTACATGTCCCTTCTTTGATATGACATATGTTGAGTCCTAAGCTGATAAAAAAAAAGTTTACTTCATCTTTACCCATCATAACTAGTGTCAAATAACAGATTATTGTTAAAATATATACTAATCAAATTACAATAGCTAACCAAGCAGTCGCATTATGTAAACTCTTCAATTGTATAATAGGTAGTAAACTCATGAAACTCACTTTTACGGGCAGAATTACGTAGCCAACTAATTTGCACCAAGGCCCAAACCAACTTTTTAAAAAATGCTCTAAAACCATTGTGTCAAGGCTGAAAGGACGAAAATGCAATACACTACAGGCTCATTCATCAAAAACACTTTATTTAAGCTAGAACAAAGGCAAATACATCAAACAGACCAGCGAAATCATGGAGGGTAACAGTCTTTGTCCCATTGTAACATACTGGAGTATTTATACACATGAAACTGACTTCAGTCACCAATTTTTAGAGGCTCTGGAACCCCTCCTTCTGTGAGCATAACATCACAATCAAAGAGTTACATGCTGTGAAACCCGCAATGTTCACGGGACTGTGGTCAAAAGACTGAAAGCATTTTCAGTTGCAAAGTGCAAGTTTTACTCCTCATCATTCACAGATAGTCACTAAAACGAATGCTTGTTCCTAAATAGCAGGCTACTTCATGGATTTAGTGCAATGTTTAAAGGAGGGCTAAAAAGATAGGCCACCCCTGCCTACTTATTTACCCAGTGCCTTATCTATGGGAATGATAAGAAGTGATATCATGGTAAGACTGACAAAGAGAGAGTGCAAATCCAGTCACTCAGACAGACACACTGTGAAACTGTCAGAGTCTCACTCCTAGACGGTGATCAATCTTCTGGAAAACCAGAGGCAGACAGAAGGAGGAGCCTTTAGATGAAATCATCTAAAATCATTATCAGACAATTTTGCAATATTTGTGGTCATTTCAAATTGAAAAACAGTTATGAAAGTCTCAGCTGGAAAATATCTAAAAGCATCCCTGTTAATAATTTTTTTTTAAAAACACTGTATTTACACTGTGTTTTGAAACACTTGTTTACTGCATGGAATTAGAGCAGTTCCCACTGAGACTAATCATTTTCTTTAGAAATTATGTGTTCACTCCCTTGAATCATAGTAATGTGGAATGAATAACCCCGAAGATTGGATTTAACTCAAGTGTAGCTATCTTGCCCATTTTAATGGTATGTCACATCACCTCCAGTAGTCTACATGACTCGCTCTCAGCAGCCCAAGAGGGATATCCAATTACCTTGTGATCTGTGGTTTCTCTCTCTTTTGTTTTCTCTCATGCTTTTTTTTTACACTCTCTTACCTCAGTTCATTTCTAACTTCTGATTATTACTCGTTGGTCCTGTCAGTGCGCACTTGTAAAGTCCTTTCAGACAAGGCTCTGTGATGAAACTTTAAAAAAATGAACCAAACTTGATGTATAAAGCATTTCACAGGCTCTTTTCTACTAATTATGGAGCTGTATGACTTGACATTTGTTGAGGGAGACAGAAAAGACGTGGAACAAGTCTAACCATGAAATCTGAGTCAGTTTGAAGCAGATGTTTTAGCAACTTGTAGCATGAAAAAGAGACAGATACAGTCAGTGAAGCACAACAAGCAAGTCCATTAGTCAGCACATCTAAAAAATGACATATAATACAGAACGTGTAAAAAAGAATTTTACACACTGAGTTCTTAGTTGGGGCGACTTTAACAGGAATTCCTTCATCATTGCAGCGTGGTATGGACATCAGTCAGTCGGTGTTATTACTGAGCTGTTACTGAAGCCCATTGTTTTTATAACAACAGATTAATTCAATGAGGAGGGAAACTTACAATTGACCCCCTTAAATACTCTTTCTCATAATTGGATTCTCCTGTGTATGTAGGTCAGGGCTCACTGAGCTTCCCAAGACAATTTGAGTTCCAATAATTTGATCTAAAGGTTTTGGAATCAATAAAATAACAACAGTGCCCAAATTTATGCACCTACCTAATTTTGTTTAAAGAATTATTGCACACTTTCTATAAATCCAATAAACTTCATTTCACTTCTCAAATATCACTGTATGTGTCTACTATATGATATATATAACTGACATTTTTTTTCGTAACAACCAACGATTTATACAGGAAAATCATGATGATTAACAAGGGTGCCCAAACTTTTGCATCTCACGGTATAGATAGAGATACAGACAGACAGACAGACAGACAGACAGACAGACAGACAGATAGATAGATAGATAGATAGATAGATAGATAGATAGATAGATAGATAGATAGATAGATAGATAGATAGATATATTCACGTTAAAGAGTAGGATTTTTGTCATATAAAAGTCTGCTCAGAGTGGGTGTTAAACCTCTACAAATCGACGATTAAATAAAAAAAATCAAAGTGTTCCTACATGATCAAAGCCCCCCATGATCCCATGAACCCGCACATGCTGCTATGGTAGTTGAACCTGCCCTGACCTGAGCATCTGTAGACCACTAATGCCTCTGGCAGATGGCAGATGTGTGT
>VURO01040997.1:0-14702 GCA_015108175.1 Pelvicachromis taeniatus
TCGCATCCGCTTATCCTTTTCAGGGTCGCGGGGGGTGCTGGAGCCTATCCCAGCTGTCTTAGGGCGAGAGGCGGGGTACACCCTGGACAGGTCGACAGTCTGTCGCAGGGCTAACACACATAGACAGACAACCAGTCGCACTCACAGTCAATCTCGCATTCACACCTATGGGCAATTTAGGGTTGCCAATTAACCTATCCCCACTAAGCGCATGTCTTTGGACTGTGGAAGCCGGAGTACCCGGAGAGAACCCACACAAACACGGGGAGAACATGCAAACTCCACACAGAAAGACCCCGGCCTGATGGTGGAATTGAACTCAGGACCTTCTTGCTGTGAGGCAACAGTGCTAACCACCGTGCCACCGTGCTGCCTCGTTTAAGCAAGTTTCTCCATATAAAAGCTGCTTAAGTCAATGACACAACAGCAATGGATATTTTATGTATATGGCATATTTCATTATATGCGGTCTACGTGGGCCGGGACCTCCAAAGGCCGAGAAGGCCGGAAGTGAGAGGCTTGTGAAATGGGACGGTCAAGCCTTCAGATTTGCATCACCAGCTGTTCCCACCCTAACCGCTTCGCCCCGCCCTTACCGCTTCCACCTACTTGGATTTACCGTCTCCGTTGTTGGAGTTGTTGGAGTAGTTGGAGTAGTGGTAGAAATTGGAATTGGGTGGGCCGCGCTTTGAATTCTAACCACAGTTTTACTGTGTGTCAAATGACACACAGTAAAACTAAACACACTGAACAAAGAAACACAAGACTTTCAAAATAAAACAGGAAACATGGAGAAAAGTAGACATGACAGCACAGGCTTGACAACATGAAACACAAGGACAAGAAATACATAAAGGGTGAGGGAGACTTAAACACAGGGGTGAAGGCACAAGGGCAATCTAACGAACAGTGAACTATAACAGCAACTTAGGCATAATAGAAATGAACTAGATAAGCTAAAATAAAACTAGAACATAAATGAATAACAAAATACAATGTAACTCAAAACACTGGGTCGTACGACCCAAGGCCGTGACACAGTGTAGCTTTAAAATGCCGTAAGGCAGTGAAAACTGGCAAACAAAACAACCCCCGTCCTATTATGTCAATATGAGAACAGTATTTGATCTAGAACTCAAATAAAACTCAAATAAACCAGTATTATTAGCCTGATTATGTGTAACTGCATAAGCCACTGCAATGTTGTTTGAATTAACATGTGGAGAAAAAAAGTGCTGATCATTGTGTATGATGACTGTCACATGTGGCCTCCAGTGCTTTAAGTTTGTTTTTATGAACGGTTTACCTTTAGAGTGATGCCACTTAGTTGTCATAAAAGATATCTACATCTGTTTCCTCTTCCCTTTTATTTTTTTTTTATTTCAAAAAGAGATTTGGTTATTAAATGAACTTATAGTCTCTAAAACCTAAAGCTGCATCCTCCCATAGGTCCTCATTACTGCTTGAATTTTCAATGTCTTGTTTTTTTTTGCTGTGTAGAACTCACCGGATCCAATAAAAGTTGGGCCCCATGATGTTTCAGAATATTACAGTATATTTAATTCATTTTTTTTATGAATATCTGTTGGTACCACTGTTGGCCATGTCCCCCAGCAGCTATTTAAACGACTTAATAGCCAGACACAGCAGCTATATTTCACATATATTTCTTTTCTGTGTACTTACACAGGCAAGCAGTAGAGCCACAGCAGTGATTGAAGTGAAGCCCTTAGTGGTGACAGTTCCAGCCTTGATATTAATGGAAGCCCACATAATTGCGCAAGCCATTAAGGAAGTACAGATGCTATCAGGGAGTGCACACATCGTTATTTCTCAGTGTAACACCTCATTAATATTTGTTGTTTTTTAATTTTTTTTTTCTCCACCTCCCTCCCACTTTGAGATGATGACGGGAGGATTGGATGCTGTGCAAGATAGAAAATGACAGCGAGATGAATCTTCCTGACTCCAGGCAGATGTTTCCTGTTCAGCATTCAAATTAGAGACACACCTTGATGAGAGCTTTAGCAGGACACCCAGTAGAAAATGTTTTGGTAGATCATAAAATAGATGTAGGCATCCTCATCGCATGACTGAAACTTCCCTTAGTATTTCAAAGGTCAGATAGCTAAGAGCGAGGTGTGATCTATTCAGACCTGGCAGAAACAGCAGCATCCCACTGTAACCTTTTACTACTCAGGTCATTGTTGGGTTTGTTGTCACCTCCGGTGTTTTTACAGTCTCTGGAAACATCAAGTGTTGGGCCTGAAGTGTTGAACTGGCAAACATGGCCAGACTGTAAACATTTTTACTTGCAGCATGTCACTTGTTCAGTTTAGCTGATCTGAATTATGATACACCTTTTAGTAATTAAAAAGATGCTTTAATGATACAGATTCTTTCATGCAGATTTGGTTGCTGAACTAGAACAATAATGCTGAAGAAAACTAGCTGTTGGCCTCAGTGTACACATGAAGGATTCTCAAGAATAAAACTTGGTCTGATTTCAATTCAAGCACACTACCACACTTCCTGTATGCTTTGTGTGTGTATCAGAATGAGCTAATCACCCCACATCACGTAGGATTAAATAAATATTAATGAATAAAAAATATTTAGAATAGACCTGGTCAAAATGGCACATATACACTAGATGAAAAGCTCTCTTTTCAAGTACTTGCTAAAATTGTACCAAATAGACAATAAGCCTTAGTTGCTAATTAACCAAGTACATAATTACCTGAAGTACTTTGGCACAGCTTTAGTAAATTTTTAATTCCAGAGATCATGAACGCGGATCAAACTGATCAAACACAGAACATTTAAATAATTCCAATCTAATCCAATGAAAAGGTGTCATAATATATTTGAATATAATGTTTCCTGTTTTATATACATGCGGGCATCGATTGATGGATTCACCTCAATGGCATTCATCTATTCTATTGTATGGGTGCTGAAAACATGCGTGATGTTCACGTGAAAGACCACCTTATAAAGTGCTTCCAGTGGAAATGACGAGGGACAAAATCTGAAAGTTATTTGAAACAAATATGTGGCTGAATTAGACAAAAACAGTGAAAATCGTCTGAAGTCTCAGTGTTCCCCTGAGTGTTGACACAGACTGAGCGCACACAATTGGAAAATGTAAGCAGACGTTGCAGGTATCTGGATCCAAGCTTCGCAGCTGCTTCATGATGAAAATTTCCAGTTTTTGCGTGTTACAGAATTTCAGGGTGGCTCTTGTTGACTTTAATAGCCACAGCTTGGTTTGTTTCTGTGGGGGCTACCTCTACCTAGTGGTGCTTTCCCAAAATGCTCCCTTCAAATATTTCAAGCTCATGTGAGGTGAAGCATGGGTTGGCTGACATGGTGAAATGTGTCTGTTTGCTTGGTGAATTGGTGAGAAACGTTTTAAAATAGTTTTGGTTTCTGTTTTCAAATTCTCGCAAAACTTTTTGAAAGGGTTTTGGTTGCTGTCAGATGACTGTCTGTTAAGCAGTAAAGTATAACACATCAGAGCTTCTATTTGTCGGTTTTCCCTCTCCGCAAGAGATTGATTCAGATTGGTCTTCTCATCTATGAGGAAATAAGGAACAGACATACATTAAAATCTTTACATTATGACGATTACCCTCAGAAAAGTGGTCCAAAGGCATAATGTTCCATGATGATATTTCAGATTAAACATGGATTTAAAAAAAAAGGATATTATGTTCCTGTTGGGGAACCATCAACATGCTTATGTTTTAGTTTCTAAATCATCAATCAGCATCCACCACGGTAGACATCCTTTAATCTTTTAATCTTAATTATGTACAAAATCTTTCCTACAGTTCTATATATGTATAGTAACACTTCTTTTTTTTCTTTGTAGGGTTGATTTATACAAGGCAAATTTTTCCTGAAAAAAGAACTCCTATTGGATTTCTGACATTTCTTGTTACACAACAAATCCTTACTTCATTATTCTTAACTCGTGTTGTTCTTCTATGAAAATACTTAAATTAATCTTATTTTCTACCTTTTTTTAAAATGTTAAAACAAACAGTAGCTAAATGGGTGATAATTATCATTTATATTTTATCCAGGAGTGTCATCAAAAGAAGATACATAAGTGTTTGTGTTTTGATAATTGCAGTTTGGCAAATAAACAGCTCTTATAGGCAGCAAAAGAGTTAAGCTGCTGTAGTTGGACACTGTAGAGGTAGTTATGTTCATTGCACTTCCATTGACCCCACAGTTTCTCAAGACACATTACAACCAAAGGTAATAGTAGTAAATACTAAAGTCATAGTGACTGTAAAACTCCTTGAAACCATGAATTCAGGAAAGTAATCACAGGGCTCTCAAGAGTATAGACAGGATTGCTCTCATACTTTTTATAAGGCATCGCCTAAAAAAAAAAAAATCACGTCATTAACAAACAATTAACTCATATGAAAAATGGATGAAATGAGTAAGATTTATGCAAAGATTCCCCACACTGTTTCAGCAGTCGTGATGCAATAATTTATTTAAACGGAGAGCTCAAGGAGAAGCGACTGAATGTAATACTAAACATATAACCCACAATCTGCAAAATATTAAAAATTACAGATAATGTCCAGCACATAAACCAAATGCTGCAAATAATTTGTAATTGATTACTGGCCATAGTAGAGGATCAATATTCACCCTTTAATAACCTCAGCTACGGCATTCTCACTGCTTGTGTGGCAATCCCACATAGAAACATTACTGTAATATATGGCTTTGTTTACAGTTGGAGCCCTTTGTGCCACTACAGTTATTTATCTCCACCACCTTATTACTATTATTTGCAATGAGGTAACTACTTCAAGGCAGTTTTCCTGCTTCTAACTAGACCAGCTGGGAATATGTTTGTTGAGAATGATATGACTGGGACACATCACCATCACTCCTCCCCAAATTACTGTCATGTTATAGTGCTCCAATATAATTACTGTATATGAATAATGCTGTGCAATATCGCTTTCTAAATGAAGCGGGCCTTAAATTGCCCCCTGAAGGAAATCTTAAGTCGATGAAATTGAGAAAGTATTTGATGAACTGGTCCAAGTTTGATATTGTTTCTACTTGCAAATCCAGTTTTCCTCTGTATATACTACTTGACAACAAACCAACCTCGACCAAGTGTGGTAATCTATTGGAAGCTGCTTGGGAACAAAATAACGAAATAGGACTTATGATATAATAATATGATGCTTATATTTTTTTAAAAGATTAAGCTTCAACATACAGTGCAATAAATACGAAATTGTACATTTTTTTTTTATTCAAGTCATGTTTGCGATTCACTCTGGGAAACAACAGTTGCTTTGTATTTAATTTCGCCAGTGTCTTCTCAGTGCCCTTGCTTGCATCTTTTACTTACTCCTCTGAATAGCATTAAGAAAACTTGGATGTCCTCAATAATGGTGGTCTAGATTGATTTCCAGGTCAAGCGGAGGATGGAGGACAAAGGAAAAAAAAATGGAATAAGAAAAATGAGATGCGCTAACAACTTGGCTGAAGCTGAAAGAAGTCAAACTAAGTTTTAGAAAAAGTTTGTGTCGTCAGGGGCCACGCTTACATCAGATAGACCTTGTTCCGTTCCTCCTAGCTATTAACTTAATACATGAAGGTAACTTATCTTATCTCAAAATGATGTGAAAGCCCTGGCACATTATCTGTGTGGAGAAAACTGCCTTTAGCTTCTTGTGTGCACAGGCACATTATCCCCAAGGATTGATTAGACTGACCTAGTGACTTCGGGATGATTATTGGCATGACTATTATAGCCAAAATATTTAAATTGGGCTTTTTCGGAATTTGCTGCTCCCTGGGGATATCACACCACCTGTGCTCCTCAACGCCTCAATCCCTGTGGGGCTGAAACCTTCACCAAACACAGGCCAGCGAAATGCAAACAGACTAATGAGGGATTTATCTTCTTCCCTCCTTTTAACTCGTACATCCCAGCTCCACTTCTGCCCTGTATTAGCATGGTTTTGTCCACACTGAGATCATAATCCATTTGTATGTCCTTGAATGTAGCACAGTAAGTCTTTCCTGTCAACAGCTCTGAAATCACCCCAAGTGCTCAGCAATCTAATTAGAATTATTCTTCCTTTCCCTAGCAGTGCCATCCCACCAGCTTTGTGGGGGGTTGTTAAGCATGTATTACTCCCTGTGGGTGGCTTGCCACAAAGAGACAGCAACACCCCATCAGAAGAAATATTATACTGTGCCTTCATTACCCTGTGAACCAGCAGCATTTCCCACAGCTAATAAGTAGTATAAGAAATACTTTTGGTTTTGCTTGAACAGGGTTTCGTTCTTTCTACTCTTTTTCTTTTTGGTGGGATTTGGACAGATTACATGTTTTTTTTTTTCCATGTAATTAACGTGCTATATTTATTGTCACGAACTCAAAGTAATTTGAAGTTGAAGTTAATGTTTCAAGAATGCATTAATTACAATCTTTTTAATGGGGAACTCACGTGAGCATCCTGACACAGGGATGAGGAATTCTATCCACAGTCATCCTAAATATCTTTGCACTCTTCATCCACTTCCATTTCCTCTGTTTCTCTTCCCCTCCCTCTTCATTTTGTTCCCCTTTCAAATATCCATTCTTCCTAATTGGAACTGATGAGGATGGGGACTTCATTACCGGCTTCCAATGAATTATTATGTGGTGTAATTGGCCCTCCAGTCCCATAGGAGGTGCCCTGCTCCAGCTGACTCAACTGGAGGAGGCTCTTCTGGCCCAGGTGGAGGCTTTTGTACAGCTGAGGTCTAACTTTATCTCAGCAGATCAATTTGTCTTTGCGTCAGAATTTCCAACAGATTTTTACTGGAGTTGCTCGAAGATGAAATTAAGCGGGTCTTCAACAGACGCTTTAGAATTGCCCATATTTATAGTCTCAGAAAGCTAATGATCAAAATCTTTCTGTTCCATAGTCATGAGTTAATTAACACGTGTTAATGACTTCTGAGATGCTAATTGAGAGACAGTGTTTACACCACAATAAGCAATGCATTGAGGTAGCCGAAAAGAGCTCATGACTGATGTATGGCTGACTAGTGGTGCATGGCCCACACGACTCTCCAAAATATATATTTAATAAATCATGTCACCCTGTCAAAGTGACTGATAATTACCCCAAAGACACTGAAAGAGTATCAGATGTTTTCCTGTTTCACTCATTACAGTAATGGCTGTATCCTTTCTCATTTGAGCAGATTAGCAAACAATGCATGCAATGCAATGTGGTCTTGGAAAAAAAAAAAAAAAAATCTAATGTTGATTGTTAATTGAAAAATTAGAAAGTCAATCAGAGGCTAGAGATCTAATTAAACCGAAGCCGAATGGAAATCTTGCTACAGACTCAATTGCTCTCTCCAATTTATAATCTCCTGAAGGTTCTGATTTGCCTGGTAAGTGAATGCAACTCTCCTCTGTGTGATGCTAAAATACAATTGGCTTCTCTAGCTTAGCCATCTGACAGGCTGATTTGGATTCAATCACAGTCCCTTCTCTGGCTGTGAAAAAGATGAAAATAATAATCTAAAGTCATTATGCGGATGGGAAGTCTCTAAACAAGGACAGACCTGAGTATCTGCTTCTCCCCTGAGAAGCCCACATGGAGGCATTTTCTAATTCAGGCCCGAAGCTTACAGAATAGAGTAAGCAGAATCTGCTCTGAGCTGGCATGCCTGAGCAATGCTTCAAATGTCTTAGTTAAGGACATCACATTTATTCTTTAAGGAATTGATGGTAAAATGAAGATGTCACTTATGACAAACTAGTCTGAGTGCACTGGGTTGCTGCTCATCAGTTATGTTGTCAGAATCTGAGGTAGCTGCGCCTGAAATCTCTTGCAACCTATGAAGACTGTTGCCTGCACTCGCATCACTGTTTACCCTACAGTTAGTCTTTCTTGTGGAAAGGGACGGGCAAACCTTGTTAATTATAAATAACAAGAGCCAGATAATGTATAGAGATGCCCAGGTTCTGAAAAACTGTGTCTGCGGGGGAGTTCTTTGACAAACACGTGTGAAGATGAAAATTCTCTTAGCCAAATGTAATCTATATTTGCTGTCTGTAATATGTTATGGGATTTCATGGGTGCTGACTGCAGCAATTTTTATTCCTACCCAAACATTTTTCTTTCTGCCTCCTGGTGATCATTATAGAGATCCATGGAAATGACTGATTGAGGGTTGTTGAATATGTGACTAGTCAATAATCAAACCCATGACACAAAAATATTCACCGTCTGACTGCAAAGAAAGACGGAGTGTATTATAGCTTAACAGGAGTTAACAAGAAGGTTAGAATTTAATTTGGGGAAAAAAATGTGATTTGAAAAATAGTGGTTAAATCCTCATTTTGCATCTGCATCACTAAAAATTGTATTTGCTAAATATCAGCATGAGCATTGTCATTTTAAATGGGGCAACTGGCTAAAAGTACTAAGAAGCACTGTCTCGCAAAGTCAGTAATGTGGCTGCATACTGCTTTTATGGCTACAGACTGAAATGATGATGCCACTCATGTGAAAACCCCGAAAATTACCACGTGGAGATGAACTGTTTCATAGTGAATATAATTAAACAAAATAAAAACAAAAATATTCAATAAAGGTTTAAGGTATTCTGAAAAGATATCCCCAGATGAATAATATCATTTAAACTCTATCTATTTCACAAAAGGAGCATAGATCGCCTCTCTCTGCTCTATTATGTAAAAAGCTCTCGGCAAACAAACTGAACACTCATTTGTTCAGTTTGGGGTTGGCTCCACTAAGCCATTTATCCCCTCTCATTATCTAAGGCGTCCTCTTTCCCTGATGGGGAAGGCAAGGGCAAACATTCACCTTCGCATCCCTACTTGATCTAGTTCTCCTAGGTTGACAGACAAAGGCTAAAGCAGGACAGACTGGATTTTCTCTGCAGCATGTCTTTATAATCCTACTTTTGAAACATCCAGGATGATCTGTCTCTTTGAAAACAAGTCTGCAGGTTCAGGCTTAAATAGAAACATATATTTTTAAAACACAATCTGATTTGAGTGACGTTAGTTTTCATAGCCAACCTGCAATTCAGTTTTTGATTGGTGGATTGCTAAGCTTTTTCAGCTAAATTATACTTATGTTGTCCAGACGTACTACTTTGAAGAAAAAACGTTTAAATTGCTATCAGCAGAAATGGAAAACACTGTGCTTCTGGTGATATTATACAGTACTAAGAGTAGACCAACCTACTTTGGCTGTGCCCTTGTCTGACTTGGCACATTTTTACACAGGATGCCCTTTCTGACCTGATGCAACCTCCAGGAACTCTGAATCTCTTCCTGGGATCAAACCAAGGCTCTGTTGCTCATTAGGGCAAACGTGTACACCGGTTAGCTATGGAGGGACAAAAGACAGCACTAAGAATTTACAATTTATTTAAAAGTACTACTTTTAAATAAATAAAAAAAACCCCCATCTAATATTAAGTAAAATGAGCTGTATAGGGCATCTCTAAATGCTATTAATTTTCAAGATATATGAGCAATCTCTGTTATTTTCATGCCTATATTTAAATGTCTCTTCTTTGCTGGCTGCAAATAATGTCTAGATCAATTACTGTAATTTTTTAAAAATAATTTATTTTAATTTTTTTTTCTATAGAAACTGAGTCTTGAATGGATTTCTGAGATTCTTTTGGGCGCTCCAGCCTCTTAAGTGGATTGACTTTTGGCTATTATAGAGGAAAAAAAATTGCTTGTGTAATAGTCCTTTAAGAAGCCATTAGGGAGTCAACAGTAATAAATTATGAACAATACTGTAATGAGCTTCCAAGATAGAAACCTCATAGAACTTATTAATGATGACTGGTCACAGACACTTAATTTGAAGCATTAACTCTGATTCATTTGTTAATATTTATCAGAATAGGGGGGTGTATAAAAAATGACTTAGTGGAGCCGAAATGTTATTAAGCTTGGAGCTGAAATTACTTCAGCTGCCTTGAAGGGCGCAGAACTCTAGAGTCCACAAATGAACTCCCTTGCTTTAGAGTTAGGAGGAGTTCAACCTTATCCACTCTCTAGTACTCTATTTGTGCTAGTTTGAAACTTGGAGAAAAAATGAGACCAAAAAAGTGAAACAGAATGAAAATGTCTCCAAGTTTGTGCATATTATTTTCACAGTGGGTAGAAGGCTACACAGGCAACCTTTGAACAGCCTGAGGGATGTCAGACACCTCAGCATTCCTAGCAGAGTTCTGGTGCCTAAGAATTAAAATCATTTATGGAGCAAGGAGTAAGGACCAATGAAGAGAAGGGTGATGGAGATAAACAGTAGGGGTCAGAGTCTTACTTCACTCTCTGGTGGCCTATCTCCCTATGTCTGATTATCCTGTGGGCTCACCGGCTTGCCTCCGCTCTTCCTGATGCTTTGTCCAGCAGCTGTGTGTGACAGGGCCTAGAGAGAGGGGCGGGGCAAAGTCACTCCCATCTGGTACAGTCGGATCAGCTCGGTCTGAGATGCGGGTGTGGGGGTCATGTGTCCCTCTGCATCAGTGACAAGACTGTCCCTCTATACACTGGGGAAGAATGTTTTCTTTGCTTGATAGAAATAGGACAAATGTGTTACTTTTTTGTGAGTATTTTTGAACATAATAAAGAAATTCCTTATCAGGTTAAATGGTTACAAATTTCCACTAATTTTAGGGACTTAAATCCTGGATTTTATTACTGAGTCTGAAAGAAAAAGTTCTAGGTTTTCTACTCTCGTGGATCCCAGCTCAGTATGTCTCTAATAACTTTCACATGCATTTGAGCCCCCTGCCTTTCAAACTACTAAGCATTAAGGTTCCCTGCACTGGTATGAATTGTTCTCATTGCGGTCTAAATTATACAACTCGTTTATTGTCTTAATCGCAAGACATTTCTCGTCAATGTTTCTGATAAACAGTGGAAGTAATTTTAATGATCTATCTTTCATCTTTAAAGCATTTGCATAAACAGTATTCCACTTTTAGGAATAAATGATTGGATGCCTGTTTTTCATTTCTTTCCTTTCTAGATCCATTACCAATAGATTTTAGTCATATGCATTGCAGACTTGGTAACATCATCCCTCACTAACTAGCAGTGGATCGTGGAACCCTAAGAGGGCGGTGTAGTAGCTCTTTGTTGAGTTAGCTAATCGAATTCAGCAAGATACAAGCAGATATTACGTGAGGTCTATGGCTGATTTCCAACTCAGTAGACACTAGAGAAATAATAAAAAGTAGAATTCAATGCAAGAAATGCAGCATCATCACCTTAAATATAAGTTGATGCTTGCCATCCTTGATGTAATGAATCATAGCTGTAATCAGTTCAGCATGGTATATCACTGTAAACTGTAAACTATTGCAATACTGCAAACTAATCTGTGTGACGTTGAATAGCACAAAGTCAGTATTCTTCAGTTTATTTCACAAAAACATAATTCAGCAAAACATCTTGTATAGATCCCAAAAAGTTAATTCTGTTCATTTTCAGCGGAAATAAATTTTTCATCCAAGTGACGTCTTCAGTCTCAGCTGACTGTGGGTTTCCCCACTTTTATAAACGGTGCGGTTGCATAATGAATGAGAAAAGTATCACTGACTAACAGGAGGCTGTGAGCTCAGTTTCTTTTGGGAATTTCCTTGCCTGGATTGCTGCGCATGCATCAAGACATAGATAGCATAAATGTATGTGGAGAACTAATACTTGTAAAATACATACATGCAGTATGTGTACTGCATGTAAGGTTGAAATTTCCAGTCTATAAAATTTCATTTGCTAAGCAATCCTTACATGTAAAAATAATCTCCCATCTTCCTCTGCTGTCATCTTATTCTTACATCTTTCTCTATTTTCTTTTATTATTATTATTATTTATCAGTACTTTTATTTATTTATCAGTGTCACACATTAATGCTATTTTTTATTCCCAGGAAGATCCAGCAACTGTGTATTTATCTCCCAGTCATTTCCTAACAAAATACACTGGAATAGTTTGTGTGATATTTGCTGAGCTGTTTGAAAAGGTTACTTCTTCTTCTGTAACTATGTTGAAGTACCACAACTATAACTTTATGTCTACGCCATAAACGTATGACATGGGTGAGAAGAAAAAAAGGACGTGTCGAAGCTGTAAGCGACTGAGTTCTCATTATTTATGCCGTCACTGGAAGCAACAGCAGGCTGGAGGACATGAAACATTAACACATTCAGTAGTAATATGCATCAATCTCCCTATTAGATTTAATGACTCATTAATTAAAGTTTGCAGAATTTACTGTATTTATTGAAAATCAATCTTTTTTGTGTGTGTGTGGTCATACTGACTGCAACTAAGAGAATTTACATATTCCAGTACTCTTTTATGACACTTTCTTGTCTATTTTCAAAATTATTTAGTCTCTTGATTGTGTAGGTAGAAGCCACATAGGTCAGTGCCCCTTGCTTCTTTCTGGACTTCAAACAGTCCTGGTAAAGCTTTGACGTATGTTTATGGTCACTGGTGTATAGGATGAGATTGAGACAGATGATCTGCTGTGGCAAACCCTAAAAAGAGGAACTGAAAGAAGTACATTTCCAACAAACTTAAAGCAGCTGCAAAGAGTGGCAGCTCTCTTTGGGTACTAGTTGATCATGTGCAAGTCGAGAATCGTCAAAATACTTCCACATTACATCAGCTTTCTTTAAACTAACGGGATTAGTGTGGCTATTATAATTATCAGTGGGATTTGTAATTATTATATGACAGCTCTCTGAGGATTAATTTGGGGGGGATGAGAAATTAGACTACAGTGAGAGAACCACGTTTTCTCAAAGGCAAAAATTAGATACACTGATACTCACTGATATTCACTGTTTCTATTTGCCCTTCCCCTCTGGTTCGCTTTACCTCCATGCCTAATCCCCTTTCCTTTTGGTGATGAGCCAGTCAGTAATTGCTTGATGAGGAGTAAGAGTACATGAGCTACAATTTCACCTTGTTTTCAGAGGGCTCTCAGTGTGAAGGGCAGAGAGAGAACCTATAAGGTAAGTTAAATTACAAATTTATTCCCTGTGCTTGTTAGCTGGATGGTCAGTGAACCATGCCAGCTGTCCTGCCCTCTGCCCCCAAACTGCCTCAGCTGTTAATCACAATGTCACAGTGACTGATTACTTGGCAGCACTTTGGTCATTCTAAAGCGGGTTCTATATATGCAATAATGACCACTTTAATATAATCTTTGTTAGCCATGTGTATTAAATTGCTCCATAAGTGCTACAAAACAGATAATTATAGTCAATTCAGATCAAAAACTATTTGAAACAATATCATCAAAACCACATTTTTCTCCATAATACTGAGAGATTCCCCAAATCTTTATTTCTCGGAATAAAAGGAAGTAACTAGATAAGTAGATGATGACTGTGGTTTCTCAGTGCCATCTCAAATTGATGTCTAACTTCTCTGCATGGCCATTCGAGTAAATCAAAGTGAATAACAGTGATGAAAGTGAACAAATGAAATCAAATAAAACAGGGTCACACATCACTGGAAGGGCAACAAATGGGTACTGAATTGGAAGTAATTTTTTTTCCCCTGTGTCTCAACAAAAATGGGGAAAAAAAAAAAAAAAGCCATCAGCTCTGGTCAAAAAGCGAGTTGTCATTTTGCCCAAAGCACCGCTAACCGCATCAACAAAAATATAGGTCTGTGTGGAACTTTGCATGACAGAGGAGGGTCACTCATTTTAATGTAAAAAGACAGTTCTTTTGTGAAAAAGCGCTGAGCGATCCAGAACTCAGGCGAGGTAAAAGCGGTTTGAAAGACCTGACCTTTGTTCGATTTGATTTCTTTTCTGTTCTGCAGTGTCAAAGGTATTTTAGAAGTTAGAAAACTCAGTAGTTCCCACATGAATCTGCTGAAAGCGGGGGAGGGCGCATGTAAAAGTTGCTAAATTTAGTCCAACTAATACCACGTAAGTAGAATTTCATTTATTAAAATGATGTAATAGAAGTGATCGTATACTGCGTTCCATGTGTCAAGACTCCTGATTTCCTGAAATAAATTCTAAATAGAGACAGGAAACCATTTATCTATCAGTACGATCCTAATAATGTAAAAGAAACCACAGGAATATTTATTATGATGAATATAAAATACACACTGGATTAAAAAAAAGCTCCTTTTTTTGAGAACACTTTCAAACAAGCAGGAGGTCGGTCTAGGCTTTCCACCGATGAACCTAACTATTTGTGACAGTTGTGAAAGAGCAGCATTTTAAAATGGAACAAAATCATAGAAACTGAATCCAGGGAGACAGCTAAAGTCCATGAGAGGGTTGTCTCTTACTCCACCAACTCATCAGAATTTTAAATGGCTCTTTACTTTTCTACATTGTCAGTGTTTTCACTATCATTTTTGTCTAATTTTTTGAATTGTTTCTTAAATGTGAGTGTAAAATCATCATCTCATTGATGTTTATATAAGCTAAATCCCATCAGAGTTCATTTAACGCTTATGACAGTTTTGCGCAGCTGCCCCAGAAACACATCTGCTGCAAGCAGACAAACAAACCCAGAGTCAACTGAATACACATAATATCTATATAACACCCCCCCCCCCCCCACACCAACACAACAAAAAAAAAAAAAAAAAATTAATAATTCC